>MU764959.1:86053-96576 GCA_026770625.1 Nicotiana glauca
ATAAAGAGACTAATTGTCTCCTTTCTAACCGAACTCTATTCGAATTACTTCAAATCCTCCAAACACATATAATGAAACATATAGAAGCATAAAACGGGGAAAACGGGGCGGTAACTCCCGTAACGACGGGCCAGGTCGTTACAGTTTTCGTTCAGATTTATCTTTATATGAAAAATGACTAAATTTGATTACTTTTAAAGCTGCGACTATTTTTGAATGACCACTTATAAATCTGGCTATTTTGAATTTCTCCCGCTCAATTTGGTTTAGCAACTTTTAGATAGCGGATGGTTTTAAAAAAAAAACTCAAGTCCAAATCAAATTTTGTACATACAGAGTTCGTCATAGGAAGTTTTGTTTGACATAGCTATTAATAGAAATTAATATACGTATCACGTTAATTAGTTGATTTTTAGGTTAATGTAATTAATGTTAATTCCTAATGTATAAAAAACATACACTATATATTTTTTACAATTTGAGCGATATCGTATGATTTAACCAATACAATGTATGGATCAAAATCTGATCACATGTGGATTAGCGCTAAAGGGAATGTCAAGGGATCAACTAAACCGTGGTCGTACCCCCAAGGCGTAATAACGATTAGTATCTCGATCGTTGTCGAGATCGAGCTATCAGAAAGCTTGTACGACAAAATATATATCGTACTAATACTTAAGGGGAGCAAGGAAAAGTGTAATCAAGAGAGAGAGAGTATTCTGGCTAAAGACCGCCGGACAAAAGGAAATATTTATGATATATATAGGAGGGAAGAAGACAAACAAGGAGGACATCTCTCTTCCAAGAGAAGGAGGGACATAATCTTGGTTGTAAATCTTCGTAATCGTCGTTGCTAAATCTATAAAGATAGATCTCATAGCTATGAATGGCATTCCCTCTTTTCCTTCTTTGGTTTTACATTACGGAACGATACATCAAAGATGTAAGCTTACTGTTTATGTTTGATGCCTTTTAATGATCTCAAAAAGAGTTATAAACTTGGTTATATTCGATTCTCGTGTTCAATGTGCTTAGATCTAGAATTAATTATTCTTGGCTAAGATTTTATTCTTCATTTTCTTCATTAATTAGTTTAGCAAAAAACTTAACACTTTTTGGTCCAACATACAAGACAAATAAATGTCATATGAATATAAATTACCTAATACGTCATAGGTAAAAGATCAAGGAAATATACAAGAAAACAATGAAGTATATATACAGAAAGAATTAACAAATAGGTACAAAAATTATCGTAGTCGCCTACATGGGAAGCAATGAAAAGGGACTTAAAAAAAGCATCGCAAAACCGGAGATGAAACCAGCGCCGTCGGCCATAACTTCTGATCAACATTTTCATCAGGGGTTAAGTTCAAGTCCAAGCAAAAAATCCTCTTGCTGCTACTTGACTTCTTCAATACCGGAATCGTCTTCTTTCCGGCGACCAGAATCATCGTCTTTCCGGCTTCGGTTGACGTTTTATTAATTTCAACACGGTGACGCCTCATATGTCCACCTAAAGCTTGACCCAAAGAAAACTCCATACCACAAATAGAACAATCATGCATTTTATTCTTTTTAGATTGCACAAGAAAATCACCGGCTCCCGCAAGTAATTTTGGCCGTTTATGACTTGCACGGTGGCCGCCAAGAGCTTGGAAAGATGGAAAGCATTTATTGCAAGTCTTGCATTCGAACTCATTTAATGAAGTCTTGTTGTTTAGACGAGAGAAAAACATAAAGCAATTGGTCATGGCTTCTGCTTCTACTTTTGTGTCGTCTTCTCTGCTTCTTTTCATGGCTGTCATAATATTGCAGGAGAAAAAGAATGAAGATACAAAGAATTTTTTTCTTTGTATATACCAAGTTTGAAACTTTGAGAGAAATATTAGAATGTTGAAGTGAGGGATATGATACACTTGAGTGTTTGTATATATATATATATATCGGTTTAGGAGTTTAGAAAAACGCGACAGGTTCTTAATTAGGATAAATTAACAATTCCTTGTTGGCTTAAGTACTTAGTCAACATAAAGAAAAGTTAGTCAAGGAAATGCATATTTTAAACGTGGAAAATGTGGAGATGGAATGATCATTTGAACTAGAATATTGAGGGATGGTTTCCTCAAGGTTCCATGAAATTGACACTTCCAAAAGTAACACAAAAAAGTCAGCCTTTTTTTTTTAAATGTTCTTTTTTTGCTTAAAACTTTAAGCCAAAAAAAGAAAAAAAGAGAGAAGGCATTCGCACAAGTCGCTCTAATTAATCTGCTATAAGTAGCGGAGCCACCTATAATCTAAGCAATTAATACTCATTTGCTGGAAAATTACATTGTATAGTTCGGTGGAATTATTTATTTATATGTACTATAGGTTGAATTTTCTTGGTTTTTACGTGTGATCAATTTTTTAGTTTTTGATACAACTTAGTAAAAATCCCGACTCCAACACTATAAACCGATTAAAATGTAACAATTAGTACACTATCAACATATATAATTTAATTAAATCCATTATTTAATGCCTTCGTTAAACAAAAGTAATAAAATAAACAATTGAGAGTAAAAATGCATGCCCTATTATATTGAGGTTATATATTCAAGGAAATTATAGTACCTCATTTCAGATCTTCTGGATGAAATAAGAAACCTATTTAAATAAACATTTCCATGTGATTTTCAGATTTTTTAAAGCCTTTTATTTAGACTCTGGATGCCTGCAAGTTGATTCCATGTGATCAACTTGCCAAGCAATTACCTCAGAAATAGTAATTAATTTACAGTTAGCGGTTGAGTTAAAATTAATATTCCTGGCATAATATTAGCTTTTTTACCGACTGTGCTATAGTATTAATTGATTAGGTGAAGTTATTGACTTAGCTTGTTGTGTATAAATAAAGATTATGTGAAAAATAGAAAATAACTAGAAGTTTATGTGATGCACTTACTAGGAAGCCAATGAAAACCACACTTTCTAATTTTTAAGTTGTCTCTATTTTCTGCTGGAATTCTCTCTTTACACCCTCTCAATCAGTTTTTTCATTCTGTTTCTGATTTTTTAAATCTTTTTTCTAGTACTGCTAATTGTTGTTATCCGTACTGTCGGAAAAAAAAATTATCTCTTCTAATCTGAAACTATGGAAGGTTGCATCACCATTTAAAAAAGATAACACACTTTAACATGATATTGGAACATACAGAGATTTTGAGTTTGAGACCTCTGTCAAAATATATAGACAAACAATATCACGTGGTTATATAGAGGCAGAGCTAGGATTTGAAATTTATGAGTTTCGAACTTGCCGCCGAACTCATAACTTATTTAGTCACCGGATTCGCAGTTATATATATATATATATATATAGTGAATTTTCTAATACAAAATAGAGTCTTTAAGTAAAAACTACTGGATTCGTCTGAACCCATTAATCATACACTAACTTCGCCCCTGCATGCTTATCTCATGAAAAAAAACCAACACGTGAGGGAACATTGACATAAATAAAATAAATGATAAATAAATGTATGCTTTGATACCATGTTGTGTGAAAAAATCAATTGAATTGTGGAAATATATACGGTTAAGGTCTGCGTACAAACTACCCTTTCAGACCCTTACTGTTCGAAATATACTGGGTCCGTTGTTGTAAATATACATAGGGATTAACGCAAAAAGATTAGCAAATATATATATATATATATATATATATATATATATATATATAGNCTCATGAAAAAAAACCAACACGTGAGGGAACATTGACATAAATAAAATAAATGATAAATAAATGTATGCTTTGATACCATATTGTGTGAAAAAATCAATTGAATTGTGGAAATATATTCGGTTAAGGTCTGCGTACAAACTACCCTTTCAGACCCTTACTGTTCGGAATATACTGGGTCCGTTATTGTAAATATACATAAGGATTAACGCAAAAAGATTAGCAAATCAACTTCTGCTAATCCTAAAAGGTTAACTACGAAAACGGACTTAAATAAAGATTCGCAAAATAGGAGACAAAACTGGTGCCGTCGGCCATAACTTTAATTCAACATCTACATCAGGGGTTAAATTCAAGTCCAAGCCGCAGAAAATTCTTTTGCTGCTATTTGACTTCTTCAACACCAGAATCATCGTCTTTCCGGCAGCCGTCAACGTTTTATTAATTTCATCACGATGACGTCTCATGTGGCCGCCTAATGCTTGACCTAAAGAGAACTTCATACCACAAATAGAACATTCATGCATTTCATTCTTTTTGGATTGCACAAGAAACTCTCCGGCTCCGGCGAGTAATTTTGGCCGTTTATGACTTGCCCGATGGCCGCCAAGAGCTTGGAAAGATCGAAAGCGTTTATTGCATCTTGCATACAAAATCATTGTGATGATCTATTGAAGCAATATCATGATTTAAGCGAGACAAAAGCATTAAAGCGCAATTAGCCATAGCTTGTGCTTCCACTTGCCTATCCTCTTCTCTGTTTCTTTTCATGGCATTCATAGTATTTGATGGAGAAAAAAAAAATGAAGATACTAAGATGTCTTAAGTATACCAAATTTGAAACTTTAATTTTAGAGAAACATGAGAACTTAAATAGAGGTAAGAGGTTATGATACACTTGGGTTGTTGCTTCCACATACTATACATAATTATATACGCCCTCTGTTTCAGTTTGTGAATATATTTTCTTTTTGGTCCGTTCCAAAAAGAATGAACCCTTTCTATATTTGGTAATAATTTAATTTAAACCTACAATCCTACCCTTAATGAGAAGCTTTTATGACCACACAATTACTCTGGAAGCTATTTGGACTTGTTTAGGACCACAAATTCTAAAATTTTTTATTTTTTTTAAATTTCGTATTCAATTAAATAGGTTTACGTAAATTGGAACGGAGGGAGTATATATAGAGAGGGGGGAGGGGTGTTTCAGGTTTGAGCTAAATTTGCGTGTTTTGAAAACACGTGACAGTTTATTACTCCATTAGTCAACAAAAAATAGTCGTTGGTCAAAGCAATACAGCTAGTCCGGAAAAGGTAACGATGGAAAGATTTGAAGTCAGCAGCATCATATGCCGACACGTGTCAGTTCTGTAGGGGGAGTGTACGTTGGATTCTTGGGGGTTTCTAGAACATTTCCAAGAGCTTTCAATGAGGTTGACACTTGCAGACATAGCTCGAAAAGGACAACAATTTTTTTTTTCTTTGGCTAGTAACGGGAAGGACTACTGTTTTTAGTTCCTCTCATAATTAATTACTACTCCCTCCGGTTCAAAATAAGTGATTTTTTGGTATTTTTCTTGTGGTCCAAAATAAGTGATTTTTTCAGATTTCAAGAATGAATTAATTATTTTTTTCCTACATTGTCCTTGGAGTAAATAATGTTGGAATATGTGTTAGGAGTGTTTATGTGAGATATTAAAGGTTAATATGGTCAATTCTATTGCTAATTAATGTTAAAAGGTGGATTTCTTAATCTGTGTGAAAACACCCAAAAAACTACTTATTTTGGACCGGAGGGAGTAGTACATAGTTCCAAAATTTATAGGAAGATGTCTTGACGGTGGAAAATTTTATTTTGTGTCTCATACAATTTTACTAGTTGTATAATATAATTTTTTATCTCACAATTTTGTGGATCCAGAATTCTGTGGACCCAGAAGTGTAAGATTGGGGTCCACAATTTTGTAAGATAAAAAGAAGCATCATACAACTAGTGTCAGTTGTATGAGATACAAAATAAAACTTCTCGTTGATGGTGATGAACGCAGTGACTTACTATATGCACGATTCATTATTTTACTCAAGTCTCATTCTATGTGATAATCTTCACCTAAACACGAAATTTAAGAAAAAAATTAAAATTTTACGCACGAAGACAAGTCATGTATATTTATGTGATTATAAATAACCTCATTATGGTTAATATGGAAAGTCTGAAGTTAAATTACTTTTAATATGAAAAGATTAATAGTAATTCTTTCGCAGAATACATAAAATACCACATGAATTTGTACCTAAGTTCATGTTACACATCTATTGATCACGAAAATATTTTTACACACTTAAACCTTTCAAAAGTGTATCTGTTACACATAGTGGCTGAGCCATAATGTTGGCTGCCGGTTCAGCTGAACCCAGTAGCTTTAGTTCAAATATTGTATTTGCATTAATAAATCCAATGAATACGTACAAATTATTAATTTATAACCCAGTAACTTAAAAGGATTATAATCTCGAACTCATAAGGTTAACATCCTATTTCCACCTTTGGTTACACACCATTTTGATTACTTGGCAAGAGCGTGTTTTATACACAGAGCAGGCGAGTGAATAGGAAAAGAAATATGTGAACTCTCATCTAGACGCCGCTAATGTCCATTTTTTTAGCTTTTTAATTAAAAACAACATCTTCTTCGTCAAGATCTTAAACAAACAACCAGCTCTCGCAGTGATGGAGAAATTATTCCCTTTTTCTTTTTCTCCAAAATCTCACCATAGAAAACTTCCCTCTCTCTCTCATTTCTTCTATATTTTCTCCTTTATTGCCTTCCATTCTTTCTTCGAAAAAACCCATTTATTAAAAAATCTCAAGAAAATCAGAGAGATTTTGGCCCAAAAAATCCTAGACATTCAACATCTTTCACTGTTTATTCCAATTACATGAGGCAGTAGGGTTGTTCGCTGGATTTGTTCTATGATGAGGCAAGGACTCTATGAAAAATGTGGTTTTAATAGAGGGGGTGGATGTGGGTTCAAGGATAGATGATGAAAAATAAATACAGCTGAAGGAATATTGTGCTTATAGTGTCATGAACTGCGGGAAGGTGCCAATGAAGGATATTTTATTCAAAAGAATGTGGTGGTATCGAGTGGCGCCTATGGCTGATTGATGGCAGAGTAGTGGTGGATTGAAAAATTTATGGTGGTGGGAGATTGAATGGTGCAGAGGCGTCTGGGGTTCTATGACGCTCCGGCCAGTCGTCTCATGAGATACTGCTCTGTTTTTTCTATTTTTACTTTTTTATGCTTTGTTTATCCGTGTTATATGGTATCGGATTGGTCGGATCGAATCCGAAATGGATTTGGTAAGGTTTGAGACACTTAGTCTCTAAAAGTAACTTTAAAATTAGAAAAGTCAACTAGAGTTGACTTATTGGTAAACAACCTCAGAATATGGATTTTATGGCTCGGATAGTTTCATTAGGTGATTTGGGACTTAGAAGTGTGTCCAGAATATTATTATGATGTCCAGTGTAGAATTAAGCTATAATTGGCAAAAGTTAGTTTTTGGCGATTTTTGGTCGGCACTGGAAAATAAGCTATCGGGGTCAAAATGGAATTTTGACAGTTGAAATAGGTTCGTAATGTCATTTTGGATATGTCTGCAAAATTTCAGGTCAATCGGAGTTGTTTTGGATAGTTTCGTCGTCGTTGGTGGAATTTAGGAATTTCAAAGTTCATATGCTTGAATTTGATGTGATTTTGGTGTTTTGATGTTGTTTTTGCTGTTTCGAAGGCTCGACTAAGTTTTAATGATCTTATGGGACGTATTGGTATATTTGTTGAGATTTTTGGTGAACATTACTCGGGTGAAACAGTAAAACGCGTGAGCAGTATTTAAATAAATCCTCCGCGACCATTAAATCCTTTTACACCATTTTTGAACGGGAAAAGGACTTTGAGACAATTTTGAAGAGAGAAAATCATTGTTCTTCATTGAGGTAAGGATTTTGAATCCTAAAACTCGATTATTTGTGATTAAGGAGCAAAATATCAGTATTTAATTCATGAAAATCAGTAGAAAAATGTGGAGTTAGGGCTTGAGATTATGAAACTTTCTAGGGATGATTTGAGGGGTCAAACAAACTCTGATTTTCGAGTTCTTTATATATACGAACTCGTGAGATGATGAAGAAGATTTTTATACAAAGTTTTTCATGTTCCGAAATGCGGTCTGGGGTCGGGTTTTGACTAATTTCGGAATTTGTGCTTAAAAATCAATATTTTTCAATTGGAATTCATTCGTTTAGCATAATTTAATAATAAAAATTTGAACTTGGTAGATTTGGAGCACTCAAAAGTAGTTTCGAAGGGCAAAGGCATTTCAAGCTAGATTTTGGGACGGATTGAGGTGAGTAATGATTTTAAATGCTGTTTTGAGGGTATGAAACCTCGGAATTTCACAATGGCTATGTTGAGGTGACTTACACGCTAGATGATGAGCGTGGGGTAGATCACCATTGGGGATTGTGACTTAGTCTATCCCGAATAATTATTTTACTGTGTATCAGATAGTTAATTGTTTAATATTATTATATTTTGGGCTAAATGCCAGATGTGGGCTTCGTGCCAGCTGTTTTAACCCTTAGGAAATTTTTAAATGATATTTTTTCCACTGATTGATTTCGTACTGGTGCTCAGTCATACTATATTTTACTATTTTAAAGACTCAGCTATATTATTCTGTTTTATACACATTAAATGATATTTTCAAATATATTTGAGCTGAGCTTCATGTTTTACTGTGGCCCGAGGGGCTTATGAGATTCTGACTGAGTAAGGTCGAGGGCCCGTGTTGTGAGGATACATTTGGGTCGGGCTACACCCCGCAACAGGTTATTACTGATTTATGATAATGAGGCCGAGGGCCTGAGATTGTGCACCACGAGGTAGCTTGAGATTTATATGAGGCCGAGAGCCTGTTTATGATGCCACGAGATGGCTTGATTATGCGTTTGGGCTGTAAGGGGCCCCTCCCGGAGTCTGTACACCCTCAGTGAGCGCGGGTACCCTATTATGATTTGTGATATAGCCCGAGGGGATGGTATTGTTCTATGACGTTGCCCAAGGGGCTGATTCTGTTGTTACTGTGCCTGAGGAGCAGTTATTATATGTTTACTTTTTAGTTGTTTTCCTGTATATTGTTAACTGTTAAGAGATGTTTATGAAATTTCATTGTTTAATTATATTTACTGATTTGATATGCCTCTTGTAGCTTAATGTTGTGCCTTACGTGATTTTATATTACTCAGTTTTCATTTATTTTTATTACTCACTGAGTTATAGTACTCACTTTACTCCCTGCATCCCTGTGTGCAGATTCGGGTGCTACATGTCCTGCTCCTGAGGGTTGATAGTTCCAGCAGGTCTTCGGAGATTTACTAGGTAGCTGCTTGGCGATTCGCAGCCCAGTGCATTCTCCCTCTATTTTAGTTTCCTTTTGATTCAGTTATGTAATAGTGGATTAGACTCTAGATTTTTAGTATTATTTTAGATGCTCATGACTGGTGACACCCCGATGTCGGGCTGTGTTGGGTTACTTTATTTTCGCACTTATATTGTCATTTTTGGGATTTATTTATATTAAGGACCTTGGTTTATTATATTAACTGTTTAAGGTGAATTGGAAGTGTGTCGGCTGGCTTAGTCTTCACGAGAGGCGCCATCATGAGCGGGTTTGGGTTTAGGGTCGTGACAAGTTGGTATCAGAGCCTAGGTTACATAGGTCTCAAGAGTCATGAGTAGGTTTAGTAGAGTCTCACAGATCGGTATGGAGACGTCTGTATTTATCCTCGGGAGGCTGAAAAACCTTTAGGAAAAACTTTACATTCTTGAATTCTTATCGTGCATCCTTGATTCAGCTTGAAAAGTAACTCCTTAAATTCCTTCCACGCATTCGTATGCGCGCATGAGCGCTGAGTATCAAATATGCACCTATGGCTTGTGATTCCCTTATCGAGGGACGAAATGTGATCTCTGTGTGTTGATGTTGGCTAGTCTGGAGGACTGGAGGTGTCACGACCCAAAATCCATTAAGGGTCGTGGTGGCGCCGGACACCTCTGTCAGGCCAGCCAACAAAATTATCAATTACTTCCTCTTTTAATACTTTTGAAATTCTAAGTTTTTTCCTTATATTTTTCATAAATAAAAGTCCACTACTTGAATTAAATTTTAAATAATAACAATTAGAAAAAATCCGTTAAAAACCATCCCAGAAACCCGGTGTCACAACTACATGATCAACTATTGGTAATGATATAAATACAACACAACACCTGTCCGGAATACAATGGACAGAAAGGAAATACAATTACTAGGAAGGGACTTTAAAAGCTGCGGGCCGCCTTGCATACTGCAACTCACCTAGTCCCTGAATCGTTCATGCTGCTGCGTCTAGTAGGCCGCTAAAATGAAATATACCTGTGCAATAAAAATGTACAGAAGTGTAGTATGAGTACGTAATCAACGTGTACTCAGTGAGTGTCCCGACTAATCCCGAAGGGGTAGAGACGAGATAGCCAACTTTGACTCACTCTAATGGTCCAATGATCATTTATCCTCATTACACATATTAATCCGTGGATTTATTCTTTATAGACATGATTCTAATCAAATAGAGGAAACAAATAAACACGTAGTTCTTTCATAGGAAATTTTTTCTGAATTTCTCTTTAAAACATAATCCAAATATGTTTAAGCCACAAAAGGGCAATAATAACTTAATTAAGTTCA
>MU764959.1:97198-122336 GCA_026770625.1 Nicotiana glauca
TTCCAAAATAAACACACACAGACAGATAAACAGTCAAGAAGTCAACGTGGAGCAAATATCCAGGAAAGGTCAATTCTCTTTATTAATTTGAGAAAACGAAGCTTGAGTCTTTTAGAAAATCCAAATAAGCAATTTCTCTGTTTAACAATTCAGGAATGATGTTTAATCTCTTTTAAATTTATTTACTAATCAAAGGTGGTTTAAACAATTCAAGTCATCTATGGGTTCATAATTTAATTTAAGTATAGCATGTTGATGGGTCCTAACTACCCGGACAATAGTATAATAGTAGCTACGCACGGACTCTCGTCACCTCGTGCGTACGTAGCCCCCACAAATAGGAGCACTTAATCATTCACTTTACCTATGGGGTAATTTTTCCCTCACAGAATTAGAAAGGAGACTCACCTCGCTCCGAAGATTCGCAACCGGCATTTCACATCCTTTCGAAGGCTTGAACCAACACACAACGCCCCGAAACTAGCCAATGATCATGCAAATCCATTAATATATGCTCAACTATACCTTACAACCAAATTTACAACAATTCCTAACCCCGAACGAAAAGTTGACCAAAATGCCCTTGGGCCCACGTGCCCGAAATCTGGAATTTCTCGAATACAAAGGTTACACATGACCTTAGGAACTCAAATATATGATTTTCTCCTAATTCCATACTCAAAATCGTGGCTAAAATCCAAGATTAAAATTTTTTAGGTTTCCAACCAAAATCCCANTTTCTGCGGAATTATAACTGCTTATGCGGTTTCGCTTCTGCGGCTTAACCCTGGCCTAGCCTCCTTCGCTTCTGCGATAATATTTCCGCTTCTGCAACTTTCTAACCGCTTCAGCGGTTTTGGGCTTGAGTGCACTGACCGCTTCTGCGGTCCCTGGGCCGCTTCTGCGGTTACCTGGGCCTGCCCCCTTTCCGCTTCTGCGAGCTCTTCCCCGCTTCTGCGAGGCCGCTTCTGCGGTCCCATTTCCGTAAAAGCGGTTATACCAGATACCAGCTGCATGCTTCTTCCAAAAATCCCATTTTTTTGATCAGTTAACCATCCGGAATCCACCCGAGGCCCTCGGGCCCCCAACCAATCATACCAATCAATCCCAAAACACATTACGGACCTGCTCGAGGCCTCAAATCACATCAAACAATGCTAAAATCATGAATTACACCTCAATTCAAGCTTTATGAACTTTGACGTTTCCAACTTCTATTTCCGATGCCGAAACCTATCAATTCACGTCCGATTGACTTCAAATTTTGTACACAAGTCATATTTGACATTACGGACCTACTCCAACTTCCGGAATTTGATTCCGACCCCGATATCAAAAAGTCAACCCCCCGGTCAAACTCTTCATAAACCATAAAATTGCTATCTTTAGCCAAATGGCTCCAAAATGACCTACGGACCTCTGAATTCACTTCCGATTGTGCTCCCAACTCCAGAATCACCATACAGAGCTACTCCCAGTCTCGGAATTCCAAACAGACATTGATAACACCGAAATGCACTTCAAACCAAACTTATGGAATTTCTTCTAAAATGCTAACTTCCACAATAGGCGCCAAAACGCTCCAGGGTTATCCAAAACCCACTCCGGGCATACGCCCAAGTTTGAAATCATCATACGAACCTACTGGAATCTTCGGATCCCAATTCCGAGGTCGTTTATTCAAAAATCCAATCCTAGTTCATTCTTTTGACTTTAAGCTTCTCAAATAAGAAGTCTCATCTAAATTTAACTCCGATCTTCCCAAATATAAATTCCGATCATGCGAACAGGTCATAATACCTGAAATGAAGCTTTTCATGGCCTCCGACTGCTGAACGGAGCGTTGGTACTCAAAACGACCGGTCGGATCGTTACAGGAGGCTGGATTTTTGCATATAGCTTGAGGCTTGAGCTGTGGATTGTGTGAGCGCGTGCTTTTGGATCTATATGTTCTGTTGTTCCCCTATTAAGGGGAGTAATGATTGGATAGCTATGTGATGAGTATGTTATGACTGCGAGATGTATTCATATGATTTAGAAGCAACAAGGAGGGTCTGCTGGAGGATAGAAGAACTATTAGGTGCTTGATTTCCATCTTGATTTGAGGTATAGCCCCGAGTTATGAATGTGTGAAGAATCTTTTCATGTGTCATAGTTGGGAGTAAAGTAAATTTCATATTACGGTATGAGTTCAGACTCAATAAGATTAAGTGACGGCGTAATGTCTATGATGGCGAAAGGGTATGTAGAAATGTTAGTTTGAGGCAAACCAGGAGGGTTATCTTATGCGGAGTGTTCTGAAGTTGTGCGATCCTTATGATGTCTGTTAGAAGATCTCATTTATAAGTGAAATATATGTGTTAAAATTTAAATTTGGGTCGCTAAAGAGAGTGGGCTTGACTGTTGCAACGATGAATGTGAGATTTGCAGAAGATTTAAAGTACCAGAGGGTCTATGTTTCACGATCTTATGAATGATTAAGTTTAATGTCACTATGGTATTATGACAATAATGGAGTATATGCATTATGAGTTATTGTATGTGTTTTGGTCTATGGCTTCGAGCCAAGTGGGGGAGTCTGCTATTGAGTTGTTGATTGCACGGTTATGTGCTATGCTAGTTCCAGTCAGAGGCTTGCTGGTGAATCAGTTATTGCTTACGGAGATTGAGACCAAGGATGGCTCGAGTAAAGGAAAATTTTGATAAAGGTTATATTATGCTTCATAGGCGTATGAGAATCACAGAATGTCTTGAGTGGTTATTGGTAAGGGGGGTGCGATGCATAGAAAAGGAAGTGGCTTAGTTGCATTAAGGTAAGATTACATTCTGTGGTGTTGGAGTGCTAATGAGGCATATGTTTCTCGGTTCATTTGATCAGTCTAATTGAGGTTTGAGTTGAGTGGATGACTCTAGAGAATGGTTCTAATGTGTTCAAAATTTTACACGTAATAATTGGAGATTTTTAAGTTGTACTTTTGGCTAGAAACTGAGGTTTTGCATTTGGAGTGTGTCAAGACTTGTGGCATTTCGATATAAATTAGGGAACTCTATGTACATCAGCATCAGGAAGGTGAAGGTAACAGATTTAAATTCGCATGAAGTCTCTTCAGAGTAAAGTATTTTGAATGTAATGCTTTTGGGGATATTTAAGGGAGTATTCTGTGGCTTATGAGCCTTAGATGGGATGGTTTTATGCTTGAGTCTCGTGTGGTTAGTCTGGGTTGAGGAATGGTGGTGTTATAGCAAAGAGAAGCATCAAGTCGAAGGTAATTCAGAAGGAACTTGGATAGATGGGATAGCTTGGTAGTAAACCAGATCGGTATGGTAAGGATATGATTAGTTCCTTGGATGCTTCTGAGGTAATGAGTTTCTACAAGTGTTTCATGGAAATTCTCTTTGGTTTTTAGTGTCCTGCATAGTATGGTTGAGTTAGAAGGATTCAGTCTTGACGGTTTAGTGTTGTGCAAATGGAACTCGGAGAGTTCTTGATGGTTTCTGCCACAGTTAGAGATGCATATTTTCTATGTGTGAGGAGTATGGGATGTGTTGTGATCTTCTTCCAGATGGGATCAATGGAAAGTTCTTGGCTAGTTAAGTACATAGTTTCTTGTGGCTCGGAAAGGATATGAAGTTCTCATGGTTATCCTAGGATGGGGTGATTTATGCAGTATGTTGCGTAAGGTTGAGATTTGCATGTACAAGGTCGTGCTTCAGTTCTGAAAGGGAGGTCACAAAAAAATTCTTAGGCGGCTCGAGCAGCTTTAGATGATTAAGAAAATGATCTTTAGATGATTAGGGAAATGATATTACTAACCAGTATGGCTTGATAAGAGTATGCATTTTCAGAAAAAGGGAAAGTATTTGAGTTGATGATACTTCATTAGTATTGCGGCACTTTCTTGTTGGATCGACTGCTGAAATTCAAGTTTGCTTAGTGGCACAGAAGAATTATAGAGTACCTCCCATGGATGATTGGATATTAGAGGTATATTTTATATTCGGACAGCGGAATTGGGATCAGGTATGGTGATTCGTGTGCTAAATGGAGTTGGAGACTGGGAGTTCTCATTAACAGGCTATGTTATGGTTATGGGTCGCGTGCATCAGCACTGTGTAGTGACATCGGGGTTTGGAGACCCGAGTGGATCTTTTGCTGCTTGGTTTGTTAGATTTTGATGTAATATTGGGTATAGACTGTTGTCTTCGTGTCATGTTATTCTGGACTGTTGCGCTAAGGCGAAAATGTTGGCTATGCCGTGAATGCCACGGATTGAGTGGTGAGGTTCTGTGGATTTTGTTCTTAGTAGGATGGTTTTATATTTCGAAGACCCATCGGATAGCTGGGAAGGATTGTCTTTCTTATTCAGTCCTTCGTGATGGATGTCAGTGCAGAGACTTCTACCATTGATTCAGTTTCGGTGGTGAGGGACTGTTCGGATGTATTTCTTATGGCTGGACATGTCGCCGGACGGAGTTGTTGATTTTGGTATTGATTTGGTGTCGGGCATCGTAGTGTATGGCACATGCGGGGTTAAAGAAGTTGAAAGATTAGCTTTAGGAACTCCTTGATAAGGGTTCGTTGGTAGACCTATATGGATGTATGTTCTGCATCGAAATGATTTTGTTGACTTCGAGTTGCCATTGGTGAGGGATGTGTTGATTCAATTGTTATTGAGCTATTAGTGTTCTGATGTGATCTATAAGTTACCTTTACATGTTGCAAGGCGTTGGAATTTATTGGTTATAGGCATATGTGGTACGGTTCTATTAGGATCTCGTAGTGGAATTCGAGTGAGGAAGGTATTGGGTATTGCTCAGCGGATAGCGTATCAGTTATGTCCTTTCGGATTGTGTAATGTTATGTCAAATGCTTTGCGGTGATTATGATGATTGCTTTGGTTTTAGACATCATATTGCGCATGTTTGTCGATTTTGAGCATAGTGACTTGAGGTGTTTCATGTGGACCAATGTTTGGATGAGGTCGCGCTTTTGAGCGACGCTATGTGGAGGTATGATTCTGCAGATTAGATTCGAGTATTCTATTTCTATGATGTATGACGGGTTCTCAGTATTGTATGGGGTGGTACTAGTGAGCTTGCGGTACAACTCTTTCATTTGAGTCATTTTTCATGATTTGGGTATGTTCGGATTGTTTCTTATTGGTGCGCGGATTGATCAAGTTGCGGCTTTAGCCTGTATTGGTGTGTCATGTCACCAAAGTAATTGTGTTAGATTAGATGAGATTGTTTGGGTGTTTAATGAATGCAAACAGATTCAATTTCAGCATGTTGGAGGGGTAATATCGAGGTTCGGCTTAGAAATTTGCTATAGTCCTCGCCAATAGAGAAGTGGCTTCATGAATGGTTGATCTGAGAAATGGTTATGGTTTACTGCATGTTTCTTTTATCATTGGCAGTATATGAAAGTGTTGGAATGAGACTTTAGTTGATAAGAGTTTTTCTATCGGTATTCGATTGTTGGTGCAGCTGCTGTGATTAGACGTTATCGCTAGAAATATTTGAGTTATGTGGTATATAAATTAATTACACTTGAGGTTGCATGTATGGGTTATTACAACTTGTTCAGAGTATAAATGTGAGATTCTGATCTAGTGGATGATTTCAGAAGTGGAAATGTGGTTCTAAGGTTTATGAGCTAAGTTGGATTGTGAAATTTCAGTTACAATGTGTTATCGGACCTATATGAGATAGGGTGACATGGGATCACCCCCGGATATGTGCATGGTAAGGTTACACAACAATTTGATGGTTTTTGGAACAACTCTAGGCACGTTCGAGGACGAACGTTTGTTTAAGTTGGGGAAGATGTGACGACCCAGCCAGTTGTCTCATGAGTTACCGCTCCATTTTCCCCCATTTTTGCTTCTTTATGCTTTGTTTATCCGTGTTATGTGGTATTGGGTTGGTCGGATTGAATTCGGAATGGATTTGGTAAGGTTTGAGATACTTAGTCTCTAAAAGTAGCTTTAGAGTTAGAAAAGTCAACTGAGAGTTGACTTATTGGTAAACAACCTCGGAATGCGGATTTAATGGCTCGGATAGCTTCGTTAGGTGATTTGGGACTTAGGAGTGTGTCCGGAATATTTTTGTGATGTCTGGTGTAGAATTAGGCTTGAATTGAAGAAAGTTAGTTTTTGGCGATTTTCGGTCGGCAGTGAAAAATAGGCTATCGGGTTCGTAATGGAAGTCCGACCATTGGAACAAGTTTGAAATGTCATTTTGGATATGTCTGCAAAATTTCAGGTCAATCGGAGTTGTTTTGTATAGTTTCGGCGTCATTAGAGGAATTTAGGAATTTTAAAGCTCATATGCTTGAATTTGATGTGATTTTGGTGTTTTGATGTTGTTTTTGGTGTTTGAAGGCTCGAGTAAGTTCGAATGATCTTATGGGACGTGTTGGTGTATTTGTTGAGGTTTTCGAGGGCCTCAGGAGGATCTCGAAAGGTTAACGGATTAATTTAGACTAGAAGAAAAGCTGATGCATTTTTTCACAGCAGCATGAACAGTAACTCAGATGAACAGTAACTCGGATGAACAACACTCAGGTGAACAGTAAAACAAGTGAGCAGTATTTAAATAAACCTTCCGCGATCATTAAACCATTTTACACCATTTTTGAACCGGAAAAAGGACTTTGAGGCGATTTTGAAGAGAGGAAGTCGCTGTTCTTCATTGAGGTAAGGATTTTGGACCCTAAAAATTGATTATTTTTTATTAAGGATCAAAATATCGGTGTTTAATTCATGAAAATCAGTAGAAAAAGGTGGAGTTACGGCTTGAGAGTATGAGACTTTCTAGGGATGATTTGAGGGGTCAAACGAAATTCGATTTTTGAGTTCTTTATATGTACGGACTCGTGAGATGATGAAGAATATTTTAGTATAAAATTTTTTCAGTTTCGGGACGCGGAATTGGGGTTGGATTTTGACTGATTACGGGTTTTGTGCTTAAAATCGATATTTTTCAATTGGAATTCATTCGTTTAGCATAATTTAATGATAAAAATCTGAACTTGGTAGATTTGGAGCACTCGGAAGTCGTTTCGAAAGGCAAAGGCATTTTCAAGCTAGATTTCGGGCCGGATTGAGGTGAGTAATAATTTTAAATATTGTTCTGAGGGTATGAAACCCCGGAATTTCACAACATACGGTTATGTTGAGGTGACTTACACGCTAGATGACGAGCGTGGGGTAGAACACTGTTGGGGATTGTGACTTAGTCCATCCCGAATGATTATTTTATTGTGTATCTGATAGTTAATTAATTAATATTATTATATTTTGGGCTAAATACCATATGTGGGCTTCGTGCCAGCTGTTTGAACCCTTAGAAAATTTTTAAATAATATTTTTCCCACTGATTGATTTCGTACTGGTGCTCAGTTATACTATATTTTACTATTTTAAAGACTCAGCTATATTATTCTGTTTTATACACATTAAATGATATTTTCAAATATATTTGAGCTGAGCTTCATGTTTTACTGTAGCCCGAAGGGCTTATGAGATTCTGACAGAGTAAGGTCGAGGGCTCGTGTTGTGAGGATACATTTGGTTCGGGCTGCACGCCGCAGCAGGTTGTTATTGATTTATGATAATGAGGTCGAGGACCTGAGATTGTACGCCACGAGGTGGCTTGAGATTTATATGAGGTCGGGAGCCTGTTTATGATGCCACGGGATGGCTTGATTATGCGCTTGGGCCGTAAGAGGCCGCTCCCGGAGTCTGTATACCCCCAGTGAGCGCGGGTACCCTATGGTGATTTGAGATATAGCCCGAGAGGCTAGTATTGTTCTGTGACGTTGCCCGAGGGGATGATTATGTTGTTATTGTGCCTGAGGGGCAGTTATTATGTGTTTATTTTTTAGTTGTTTTCTTGTATATTGTTAACTGTTAAGAGATGTTTATGAAATTTCATTGTTTAATTATATTTACTGATTTGTTATGCCTCTTGTAGCTTAATGTTGTGCCTTACGTGGTTTTATATTACCGAGTCTTTATTTATTTTTAATACTCACTGAGTTGGAGTACTCACTTTGCTCCCTACACCCCTGTGTGCTGATTCGGGCGCTACAGGTCTTGCTCATGAGGGTTGATAGTTCCAGCAGGTCTTTGGAGATTTACTAGGTAGTTGCTTGGCGATTCGCAGTTCAGTGCATTCTCCCTCTATTTCAGTTTCCTTTTGATTCAATTATGTAGTATTGGATTAGACTCTAGATTTTTAGTATTGTTTTAGATGCTCATGACTGGTGACACCCCGATGTCAGGCTGTGTTGGGTTACTTTATTTCTGCACTTATATTGTTATTTTTGGGATTTTTTTATATTAAAGACCTTGGTTTATTATATTAACTGCTTAAGGTGAATTAGAAGTGTGTCGGCTGGCCTTGTCTTCACGAGATGCGCCATCACGATCGGGTTTGGGTTTAAGGCCGTGACAGGTTCTTGATAGAGGTGGTGATGAGTCTCAGTTTGGAGTGGTAATGGAGTCTCTATAATGGGGCGATAATGGTAATGGAGTTCTTGATAGGGTTATTTGTCAAGATTTCATTGGCGCCTGACATTACACTTACTTGTAAAGAGTGGTGAAATAAAAAAATAATGTGTAATAGATACACTTTTAAAAGATTATGTATCTAAAAAATATTTTTGTAGTCAACAAATGTGTTACAAGAATTTTGGGTACAAGTACAGGTGGCACTAATTCCTTTTTAACATACTATAAGAAAATGCATCACATATATAAATGGTTAATTCGTCTTTGATGGTATATAATCAAATTTCGAATGAATTCCACGTAACTCTTTCGGGTAACAATATTCCTTTCACATTTTTACTGGGATAATGAACCTTCTTGATCTTAAATCAACGGTAAAAAATGAGGTAATCGTTGCATGCATATCAAAAATGTTAAAAATGACCTTCAATTATGAGACCATTAAATATGTTTGAATTTACGGTCAAAATTGAGAAACTTGACTCTCGAAATACGAAATGCACAAACAATTTGCTTGAATGTTGTTACCTATTATATTGTACCGTATTGTTACTTTAAATACAATGTTTATTTTCATTGTTACTTAAATTTTATTGTATCGTAACGTTAAACTCGCCGTTACGTAACGTTGAAAAGTATCACTTTATGGAGAGACCGATTTGGTATTGTCACGTCGTTACCTTATTTTTTCCTCTCATCTTGTCCTTTCTTATTATTAACTAACCCTATTTTATCTTTTATCCTACTTTTTATATAATAATTCTACTATGTACCTTACTTTCGTTTTTTTATAATATTGCAAGTGTATTGTTCATATTATTGATGCATGGTATCATGAAACAACGGCAAACAATTCAATTTATCCAAATATTATATCTATCAAAATGATACAATACAATCATACCTCTTTGTAACATCATCCCTATATATAACAACACTTCACTATAAAAGTCAAGCTTTTTCGGAATTAATTTTCATGTTATGTTATAATATATGTTCTCTATAACAACACTTCGCTATAACATCCAAAAATATTTGGAACAAGCAAGGCTCTTATAGAGAGATTTGACTGCACTATACAACAACAACAACAACAACATACCCGGTATAATCCCACGATTAGGATCTAGAAAAGGTAGTGAGTACGCAGATTATGAAACGATACGACACAACCATCCAAACAAAGTTGCAAGTTCAAGTATCACCATTTCACATTGCTTGATCCATTAAAAAGAGTACATAGATTTGACTGTACTATACAATATATTATGAAATGATACATAACAACCATCCAAACAAGCTGCAAGTTCAAGTATCACCATTGCACATTGTAAAAGGAATAGTTTTACATGCTTGATCCATTAAAAAGAATTAAGACTACACATGTGGGAATTATCGAAGACATAATTTAAAAAAATTAAAAAAAATGTGTGCTTTTATATATACAATATTAATTATGTTAAAGAATCAATGGAAACTAAGGAATTACACGGGCAGAACCCGAAAGAATTGAAAAATCAACTGCATCTAGCTTCTCCCAATCCTACAACAATAACAATGAAAAGAAAAGTTGCAGATACTCGGAACGAGTAAGAGAATCAATGGAATCAAGTAAATATACATGAAAATGAATTCAATTCGGTGTCCGAAAAGAATATACTAATAATTTAAATTAAAAAATCTTCTCCCAATTAATATCCACGACAATACCAATGGAAGGGCACTTTAAAAAATAGCATCGCAAAACGCGAGATGAAACAGGCGCCGTCGACCATAACTTCCGATCAACATTCTCATCAGTGAATAAGTTCAAGTCCAAGCAAAAAATTCTTTTGCTGCTATTTGACTTTTTCAACGCCCGAATCAACTTCTTTTTGGCGACCGTAATAATCATCTTTCTGGTTGCCGTCGACTTTTTATTAATTTCATCATGATGACGTCTCATGTGACCACCTAAAGCTTGACCCAAAGAGAATTCCATGCCACAAATAGAACATTCATGCCTTTTATTCTTTTTGGTTGAATAAGAAAATCTCCGGCTCCGGCAAGTAATCGTGGCCACTTATGACTTGCACGGTGGCCGCCAAAAGCTTGGAAAGATGGGAAGCGTTTATTGCAAGTCTGCATTCGAAACCATTTGATGAAGTCTTGTTGTTTAAACGTGACAATAGCATCGAGGCGCAGTTAGCCATGGATTCTCACTACTAGAAATCAGGTGATTTCCGTCCACGGATTTCCGACCGAAATTGGTCGGAAAAAAGAGTATTTGGTCGCAAAATTCAATAGAAGTGATTGGCAGCGTAAAAAATAAATTTTCCGACCGATTTCGGTCGAAAAACTTGTCAAATATTTGGTCATAATTATTTATTAAAATATTTTCAAATTTTCGACCGAATTCGATCGGAAACTGGTCAATTTTTTGGATATAATGTAAAAAATAATTATTTATTAAAATTTTCTAAATTGCCGGCAGATTTTTTTTGTTTCCCGCGCAAGTAAAAATATCGACATAATTATAACTCAGTATTTTCGACCGAATTCGATCGGAAAGTGGTCAAATATTTGGTCAACCTTGTACATAATCTACAAAAATAATTATTTATTAAAATTAATCAACCGAAATAATTATAATTGAATATTTCTGACCGAATTTGGTCGGAAAAATGCTTATATACAAATTAAAATATAAATTTAATTATATTGTGTGTGTAAATAATAAAGAGGTTTTAAATAAATAATATTGTTTGCGACCATTGTTTTTCCGTCCAATTAAAAACGGTCAGAATTTGGTCGAAAATTATCAATTTCCGACCGATTTCGATCGCAAATCATGGACGAAAATTACCTAATTTCTAGTAGTGTCTGCAGTTCTGCTTCTTTTCATGACAGTCACATTGGGTTATTAATTCAAAATTGTACAGTATGAAATCAAGAAGGAAGATACAAAGAGTTTTTTGAATACCAAGTATGAAAGTTAGAAAGAAAAGTGAGAACTTAGAGAAATGATACACTTGGGTTGGTGTTGCTTCACATATATATAGGTTTCTGACTTTTGCGTGTTTCACAAATACATGACAGTTTTAGGACAATTTAGTAATAATTGATAAATGATGAAAAATGCATATTTTTTAGTATATTTGTTATTAATTCTTGTGTATGTAGCGGGAGATTACATGATTTTCGAAGTGAAATATACTCATTATGTGTTTCTTATGTGGAGGAACGATTTTGGATGATAAATGATCAAAAGATGATAATTCGACACAAAAAGAAGAAATTAAAGTAGTGGGAGCTCGTCTATTCTCATGCGTGGCACAAAGTTGGACGCAAAAAAGGATAAAATTTAAGGCACAAAACAGCGAAGCGAAGCAAAGGCACAGAGCGTTTCGCGAAATGGAAGAATCTCAAAAGTTGGATCCACGTCAAAGTCCGTGTCTAGATGCGAAGGCAAACGCGTGTCCGCGTCAAAGTCCGCGTCTAGGCACGAAGGCAGACGCGGATTCCAGCTCTCCCATCCGAAGTTGGATTGAAGAATTCCGCCCCTCATCAACCATAGGTCATATAAATACATCCTAAAACACCACTTTGAGGAAGGACGCCACTTTAGAGATATCTAACATACTTTGAAGGGAGTTTCACGTGGAGGAACACACACCACGCTTGGAGGAGGCTTCTAACTAATTTTTCTTCTCTTCTCTTCCTTTAATTTGATAGTTTATTAGTTCTAGAGTTTTGGGTGCTATATGAACGTTGTGGTTTGAAGCTTGAATTGTTCTTATTATTTTATCATAGTGGTATATTTATTCAATCTTGCACTTAATTATTTGATTGCTTGATCACCAATTAAATACTATCTATGAATCTAGGATTGAACTCGGGAGAGGGAATTCTAGATTGCATCTAAGATTGAGTAGAACAAGATCTTAACTCTTAGGGGGAGCAGATTTGCGATTAGGATAGTAATATACCCAATTGCCTTGCTTGATTATTATACGGGAATTATAAATACGTTTTTGTTAATCCTAGTTCCATAGGAATATAGGCGTTAGGTTGGCCTGAATAGGCGAGTTGTACTTCGGGAGAAGGCTATGAGCAATATTAACTCAGTCAACCAACAAACCAGATAAATTAATTAGATGATTTAAGTGAAAATCTCAACGGGATTGATAGCTAACCCATAGCTCTAGAATATTCACTCAC
Organism: Nicotiana glauca; assembly: GCA_026770625.1. NCBI lineage: Eukaryota > Viridiplantae > Streptophyta > Magnoliopsida > Solanales > Solanaceae > Nicotiana > Nicotiana glauca. The sequence goes on from MU764959.1 coordinate 109,915, forward strand.
ATTGAATTCGGCTTTAAGTTTGTCGTTGTTTTCTTTAATCTCTTAATTTGTTATTTTTTAGATTAATTTTAGTTAAATATTCATACGTTAGGATTCGCTTGAATAGATTAACTGTTTGATTTAATTTAGTTGATAGTTAATCACAAGTCCCTGTGGGTACGATATCTGGACTTACAATCCTATATTACTTGTTGACCACGTATACTTGCATTTACGTTTGGGAGCAACAAGTTTTTGGCGCCGTTGCCGGGGACTTAGAAATTAACTATTCTACTAGATTAGATTTTTACTTTTTGCCTATTCAAGTTTTTTTTAATCTTAGTTTAATATTTTATTATCTTTGTTGAAATGGCATCTTGGAATGATAATTGGTCAAATATTGATTATTCTTATTATAGTGATCCTTGTCCATATTGTGGAGGACCAAACTTGTGGCAAAATTGTGCATCTCAATTTGATGCGTGAAATTTTTGTAATATGTATGGTGGTCAAGGTGGCCATTGGGATGGTTGTCCTAATTCTTATTATCCTTCTCAGAGTTCTTATTATAATATTTCTAATAATGTTTATAAGTTTGATAAGAGCAATGAAGTGGAGAATATGGAAAGCATGGCTCGTATTATGGACATGATGAGGCAAGTAGTCGAGCAACAAGATGAAACTCAAAGGGATGCACAAAGAATTAGTGTAGCAATCATGAGAATGAAGGTCGAGGCGGAGGAAGTGGCTGAAGAGAGCGAGTTCCCACCAGAAGATAATTTAGAAGAAGCAGATATAGTGAGCCAATCTTGGCTAGAGGAACAAGCTCAACTGATAAAATCTCATGACTTTCTACGTGATGGTCTTTCAAATATGACAGAACAACTAATAGAAGGAAGAACTGAGCTCAGGCAAGAGATAGACCAATTTGGCTCAGATATCCATACCTGCACGATCAATTGAATAAAAAGGTTGAGGCATCTGATGCCCTACAACCAATTTTTGTGGGTACTGGACAGCTTGAGGAGCGGATAGAGGAACTGCAACTATTCGACCAAAATATTATTAATGATGCCAAGGTTGACAAAGAGTGCAAAATTGAGGATGTAAAAAATAATGCAATTTTAGAGTTGGAGCGTATTGGACCTCATTCTAAATACTTTTCAACATTGTGTTTGGTTGGTGACATGGGAATTGATCCAGTCGAGCATATGGAGGAGTCAATAGATGAGGAACAAAGTGTTTATATTCTGAAATTTACCATACAAAGGAGGCAAAATAACATTCCTCACTTAGGGGCCAAGAAGTGCAAGATGCGATATTATTTGCTTGGTTCCTTTATTTTCACACCACCGCCCCATGAACGTGATAAAAAGTTGATGCAAAATTGGGGGCGCAATTTATGTCTTTAAAGTGGAAGGAGAAGTGGTGAAAGTGGTAGAGTCATACCACGACTATAAATAAGGCGCTTGTTGGAAGCCAACCCAACCTGTATATCTTTCATTTATTGATTAAATTTTTTTTTTTTGTGTCAAATTTTGTGTTGTTTTTATTTTGCAGAGTAGGGGAAGTCTGAGTACCCAAAGTTGAAGCTGAGGAGAATGTTTGAGCTTAAGTGTGGGTCATCCCGACCCTTAATATCGAGGATCATGTTCGAGCTAGACCCGAGAGGGTCTCAGGGAGTATTTCTCACCCTTGTGTTAATATCGTTCTCTATGATCATGTATCGAGGACTATGCATAATATAAGTGTGGGGTGGGAAAACTACTTTCTGAAGTGTAATTGTATAAAAAAAAATTTAGTTTTTCTTTTAGAACTCTTAGTAGACATAGTCTAGGTAAAAAAATAATTAAAAAAAATTAGAAAAAGTTCAGACTTTTCCCCACGATGGAGCTTTTGGACAATTTTCTTGAGGGATAAAAGTCCGATTAAAAATATCAAAAAGATTTTTTGTTTTTAGGATAGTTAGGTAGTATCCCTTGGTTTTTTTTGCGCGCCGGTTCTTTTCCAAGGGTGTAGCTCGAACCGGGTACTTTATTTTTATTTTTTTTAGGATTAGTTTAGGAAGAAACTGAGTCGATCCGAGATACTCATTGACATGGTTGGTGCTGGCACATTAGGCTATGACATACATTCTATTTTTTCGTGTACTTGGTTTGAATTGTGAAGCCTAAGTAAATTAAATAGCCTATTTTTTGACGCCTTTTCTCAGCTTTTTGACTTGTAGGCTGCATAGTGCAATGCTACTTAATTTTCTCATTTAATTGTGCTTGCTTGACTTGATAGTTGAACAGAACCGTCTTGATTGAGTCATGTGCAACGTGTGTATAAGGATTCGTGATTCTCTATGCTATCCTGTGCAGTCTAGAACTCGCCACGTGTGTTAATTGAAGCGAAATTGTAAGTTGTGCTAATATAGGAGATGACGTTGGCATTTTCTTTCTTGATCATGGATGTGCTTGTCATATAAAAATAAAATTTTCCGTTGCTAGTCCCTTTGAGCCTATAGACCTTTCTTTTGGCACCCACATTACAAGCCATACCCTTATTTTGTTCTTAATTTGATATTGATTTAACCTTTACCTCCTAAGGCACTTAGTCGCTAAAAGAACTAAGGTTAGATATTGGGGATTAACTTTTAAGTGGAACCATGAAAGGGCCTGCTGGCGCACTAAAGTTTAAATTAAAAGTCACTAGCGGACAAACTTTATTGTACGGAGTGTGTGAATATATATATATATATATATATATATAGGATAGTTCAAATAATATAGAAAAATAAACACCTCCCATTCTTATTGACTTGTGCTAGTGAAAAATAGAGAAGTGCTTAATTGCAAAGAGGGCTATGTTGTATATGGCAAGTTTGGTTGAGAAGAATATGTGCTTTAATGTTGAATGGAGTGTATTAAAGTGCTTAGGAGGGTTAGCCACTATTCCTAATTATATTCTACCCGTCCCTTAGCCTACATTACAACCTAAAAGTCCTAATTTATCCTAGATTTGGCTAGCTTAAATTAGTGGAGATATACACTAAGGGCAAGCTTATGGTACGACCACGGGATGCATATAAATTCTTTGTGAGAGTGAGTGAATTTTGTTCAATTGTGTGATGTCCTTAAATTATATTCAAAAGTATATTTGAATCTGTGGACCAATTTATACTCATTCTTTCGTTTGTTGGTGAGGGCACATGATCTCATAAATGATTGGTAATGTTGTAAACTTTCTTGTTGGGTAAGTGCATGAATTGAGGGTGCTTAGTGGTTACAAGTCGATTGTTGAGGTTGGGCGGTGACGAATAGGTTGTTGGAATTTATTGAGTTGAAATATTCTACTTGGGTATGCTTAAATAGGAAGAATGTGAAATTTTGTGTGTTCATGCTTGTGTGCCGATATTGATTGTAGTCAAGGGTATAGTGTGTGGTTAAAAGTTAGGGTGTTTCTCTATGATTGAACTTTGTACATTGTTGGGATTCATTAGATTGTCCAATTGCTCGAGGACGAGCAAGAATTTAAGTGTGGGGTGTTGATAAATGATGAAAAGTGCATATTTTTAATATATTTGTATATTAATTCTTGTGTGTGTCACGGGAGATTACATGATTTTCGAAGTGAAATATACTCATTATGTGTAGGAACGATTTTGGATGATAAATGATCAAAAGATAACAATTCGATATAAAAAGAAGAAATTAAAGGAGTGGGAGCTCGTCTATTCTCGTGCATGGCACGAAGTCGGACGCGAAAAAGGAGAAAATTTAAAGCACAAAACAGCGCAGCGAAGCAAAGGCACGGAGCGCTTCACGAAATGGAAGAATCTCAAAAGCTGGATCCACATCAAAGTCCGCGTCTAGTGTCATGGGCGGCTTTCCAGCCATGCCCCATGACCCCTTGGGCGCGCCCCGTGGCATCCTAGCAAGCTTCCCAATGCCTAGCACCACAGACGGCCCCGTGGTCTTGGCCGCGCCAAGTGACAAGCGCGCAGGTGCCTCTGTCGCTCCACCACTATCCTTCGCCAGCGCCCAGCCGCAAGCAGATTCCAACAGCGTTGCACGCGCAGACAACGCTGCGTGCGCCGACCCAGATGCCAAAGATGCTGCTGGTGACAAAGGACCTGTTTCTGCTTTGTAGAAAACTAAGTCCGTTTCATTGTAAATATAAAGTACTTTTATTTCATGCACTTACACTATGTTTCTCTAGCTTATTAGAGTATAGTCGTGTAGCTTTGGTTTATTTTTTTTAAGTATTATTAGGGGGGATCAAGCAATCAAAACATTCTAGCAAGCAAGCAATTCTCTGTGCTGGTGTCTCTCCCCCTCGACACCACGTTGCTTTTCTGTAATAGCTTTCATTAATGCAATCAAGCTTTCTTTAAATGTCAATTCTCATTTCTGTTCTCTCAATCGCTCTTGACATTGGTTTTCTCGTACGACACTGACAATCTAGTCTAGCGTACGGCGGGGACCTCAGTTGGCGGACAGCAACTGCATTGATATCAGTTGCATAGACTTACGTCACCCTTCCGAAGAATCTCAAGAAGGCTCCATGTAACAGTTGGTATCATAGCCTAGGCTCGACATCGGACGAGGGAACATATTGACATTACCATCATTTTTGACCATGGTGAATCATGGAGACCGCATTGCGGCTCTCGAAGGGACGGTTGAGGTATTGAAGCCTATTGTGGATCCGGCTCCAGCAAGTAATCATGGCCGCTTATGACTTGCACGGTGGCCGCCAAGAGCTTGGAAAAATGGGAAGCGTTTATTGCAAGTCTTGCATTTGAAACCATTTGATGAAGTCTTGTTGTTTAAACGAGACAATAGAATCAAGGCGCAGTTAGCCATGGATTCTCACTACTAGAAATCAGGTGATTTCCGTCCACGGATTTTCGATTGAAATTGGTCGGAAATATTTCCGACCGAAATCGATCGAAAAAAGAGTATTTGGTTGCAAAAGTCAATAGAAGTGACTCGCAGCGTAAAAAATAAACTTTCCGACCGATTTCGGTCGAAAAATTTGTCAAATATTTGGTCAAACATGTATATAATGTAAAAACTAATTATTTATTAAAATATTTTCAAATTTCTAACCAAAAACGATCCGAAATTGGTCAATTTTTTGGTCAATCTTGTATATAATGTAAAAATTAATTATTTATTAAAAAATTTCTGAATTGCCGGCAGAATTTTTTTGTTTCCCGCACAAGTCAAAATGTTGAAATAATTATAACTCAGTATTTTTGACTGAATTCGATCGAAAAGTAGTCAAATCTTTGGTCAACCTTGTACATAATGTAAAAAATAATTATTTATTAAAATATTTTTAAATTTCCGATCGAATTCGGTCGGAAACTGGTCAATTTTTTGGATATAATGTAAAAAATTATTATTTATTAAAAATTTCTAAATTGCCGGCAGAATTTTTTGTTTCCCGCACAAGTCAAAATATCGACATAATTATATTTCAGTATTTCCGAGCGAATTCGATCAGAAAGTGGTCAAATTTTTGGTCAACCTTGTACATAATCTACAAAAATAATTATTTATTAAAATTAATCAACCGAAATACTTATAATTGAATATTTCCGACCGAATTTGGTCGGAAAAATGCTTATATACAAATTAAAATATAAATTTAATTATATTGTGTGTGTAAATAATAAAGAGGTTTTAAATATCACTTTCCGACCGATTTCGGTCGCAAATCGTGGACGAAAATCACCTAATTTCTAGTAGTATCTGCAGGTCTGCTTCTTTTCATGACAGTCATGTTGTGTTATTAATTCAAAGTTGTATAGTATGAAATCAAGAAGGAAGATACAAAGAGTTTTTTGAATACCAAGTATGAAAGTTTGAAAGAAAAGTGAGAACATAGAGAAATGATACACTTGGGTTGGTATTGCTTCACATATATATAGGTTTCTGACTTTTGCGTGTTTCACAAATACATGAAAATTTTAGGACAATTTAGTAATAATTGATAAATGATAAAATGTGCATATTTTTTAGTATATTTGTTATTAATTCTTGTGTGTGTAGTGGGAGATTACATGATTTTCGAAGTGAAATATACTCATTATGTGTTTCTTATGTGTAGGAACGATTTCGGATGATAAATTATCAAAAGATGATAATTCGACACAAAAACAAGAAATTAAAGGAGTGAGAGCTCGTCTATTCTCGTGCGTGGCACGAAGTCGGACGCGAAAAAGGAGAAAATTTAAGGCACAAAACAGCGAAGCGAAGCAAAGGCACAGAGCGCTTCGCGAAATGGAAGAATCTCAAAAGCTGGATCCGCGTCAAAGTCCGCGTCTAGACGCGAAGGCAAACGCGTATCCGCATCAAAGTCCGCGTCAAGGCATGAAGGCAGACGCGGATTCCAGCTCTCCCATCCGAAGTTGAATTGAAGAATTCTGCCCCTCATCAACCATAGGTCATATAAATATATTCTAAAACACCACTTTGAGGAAGGACACCACTTTAGAGATATCTAACATACTTTGAAGTGAGTTTCACGTGGAGGAACATACACCACGCTTGGAGGAGGCTTCTAACTAGTTTTTCTTCTCTTCTCATCTCTTCTCTTCCTTTAATTTGATAGTTTATTAGTTCTAGAGTTTTGGGTGCTACATGAGCGTTGTGGTTTGAAGCTTGAATTGTTCTTATTATTTTATCATAGAGGTTTATTTATTCAATCTTGCACTTTATTATTTGATTGCTTGATCACCAATTAAATACTATCTATGAATCTAGGATTGAACTCGGGAGAGGTAATTCTAGATTGCATATAAGATTGAGCAGAGAAAGATCTTAACTCTTAGGGGAAGCGGATTTGTGATTAGGATAGGAATATACCTAATCGTCTTGCTTGGTTATCATACGAGAATTATAAATGTGTTATTGTTAATCCTAATTCCATAGGAATATAGGCATTAGGTTAGCTTGAATAGGCGAGTTGTACTTCGGGAGAAGGCTATGAGCAATAATAATCCTGTCAACCAACAAACCAGATAAATTAATTAGATGATTTAAGTGAAAATCTCAACGGGATTGTTAGCTGACCCATAGCTCTAGAATATTCACTCACATTGAATTCGGCTTTAAGTTTGTCGTTTTTTTTTTAATCTCTTAATTTGTTATTTTTTAGATTAATTTTAGTTAAATATTCATACGTTAGGATTTGCTTGAATAGATTAATTGTTTGATTTAATTTAGTTGATAGTTAATCACAAGTCCCTATGGGTACGATATCTGGACTTACAATCCTATATTACTTGTTGACCACGTATACTTGCGTGTAAGTTTGGGAGCAACAAGTTTTTTGCGCCGTTGCCGGGGACTTAGAAATTAAATATTCTACTAGATTAGATTTTTACTTTTTGCCTATTCAAGTTTTTTTTTTATCTTAGTTTAATATTTTATTATCTTTGTTGAAATGGCATCTTGAAATGAGAATTGGTTAAATATTGGTTATTCTTATTATAATGATCCTTGTCCATATTATGGAGGACCACACTTGTGGCAAAATTGTGCATCTCAATTTGATGCGTGAAATTTTTGTAATATGTATGGTGGTAAAGGTGACTATTAGGATGGTTGTCCTAATTCTTATTATCCTTCTCAAAGTTCTTATTATAATATTTCTAATAATGTTTGTGAGTTTGATAGGAGCAAGGAAGTGGAGGATATGGAAAACGTGGCTCGTATTATGGACATGATGAGGCAAGTAGTCGAGCAACAAGATGAAACTCAAAGGGCTGCACAAAGAATTAGTATAGCAATCATGAGAATGAAGGCCGAGGCGGAGGAAGTGGTTGAAGAGAGCGAGTTCCTACCAGAAGATAATTTAGAAGAAGCATATATAGTGAGCCAATCTTGGCTAGAGGAACAAGCTCAACTGATAAAATCACATGACTTTCTACGTGATAGTCTTTCAAATATGACAGAACAACTAATAGAAGGAAGAACTGAGCTCAGGCAAGAGATAGACCAATTTGGCTTAGATATCCATGACTTGCACGATCAATTGAATAAAAAGGTTGAGGCGTCTGATGCCCTACAACCAATTTTTGTGGATACTGGCCAGCTTGAGGAGCGGAAAGAGGAACTACAACTATTCGACCAAAATATTATTAATGATGCCAAGGTTGACAAAGAGTGCAAAATTGAGGATGTAAAAAATAATGCAATTTTGGAGTTGGAGCATATTGGACCTCATTCTAAATACTTTTCAACATTGTATTTGGTTAGTGACATGGGAATTGATCCATTCGAGCATATAGAGGAGTCAATGGATGAGGAACAAAGTGTTTATATTTTGAAAATTACCATACAAAGGAGGCAAAATGACATTCCTCACTTAAGGGCCAAGAAGTGCAAGATGCGGTCTTATTTGCTTGGTTCCTTTATTTTCACATCACCGCCCCATGAACGTGATAAAATAATTGATGAAAAATTGGGGGCGCAATTCATATCGTCAAAGTGGAAGGAGAAGTGGTGAAAGTGATAGAGTCGTGCCACGACTATAAATAAGGCGCTTGTTGGGAGCCAACCCAACCTGGATATCTTTCATTTATTGATTAATTTTTTTTTGGTGTCAAGTTTTGTGTTGTTTTTATTTTGCAGAGTAGGGGAAGTCTGAGTACCCAAAGTTGAAGCTGAGGAGAATGTTTGAGCTTAAGTGTGGGGTCATCCCAACCCTTAATATCAAGTATCATGTCCGAACTAGACCCGATAGTGTCTCAAGGAGTATTTCTCACCCTTGTGTTAATATCTTTTTCTATGATCATGCATCGAGGGCTATGCATAATATAAGTGTGGGGTGGGGAAACTACTTTCTGAAGTGTATATGTTTTAAAAAAAATTAGTTTTTCTTTTAGAACTCGTAGTAGACATAGTCTAGGTAAAAAAAATTAGAAAAAGTTCAAACTTTTCCCCACGATGGAGCTTTTGGACGATTTTCTTAAAGGATAAAAGTCCGATTAAAAATACCAAAAAGATTTTTTGTTTTTATGATAGTTAGGTAGTATCCCTTTGTTTTTCTTTGGGCGTCGGTTCTTTTCCAAGGGTGTAGCTCGAACCGGGTACTTTATTTTTTTTTTTTTAGGATTAATTTAGGAAGAAACTGAGTCGCTCCGAGATACTCATTAACATGGTTGATGCTGGCACATTAGGCTATGACATACATTTTGTTTTTCCGTATAGTTTGTTTGAATTGTGAAGCCTAAGTAAAGTAAATAGCCTATATTTAACTCCTTTTCTCAGTTTTTTGACTTTTATGCTGCATAGTGCAATGTTGCTTAATTTTCTCATTTAATTGTACTTGCTTGACTTGAGAGTTGAACAGAATCGTCTTGATTGAGTCATGTGCAACGGTGTGTAAGGATTCGTGATTCTCTATGCTATCCTGTGTAGCCTAGAACTCGCCCCATGTGTTAATTGAAGCGAAATTGTAAGTTGTGCTAATATAGGAGATGACGTTGGCATTTTCTTTCTTGATCATGGATGTGCTTGTCACATAAAAATAAAATTTTCCGTTGCTAGTCCCTTTGAGCCTATAGACCTTTCTTTTGGCACCCACATTACAAGTCATACGTTTATTTTGTTCTTAATTTGATATTGATTGAATCTTTACCCGAATTGGTTCTTAATTTGTGTGTCGATATTGATTGTAGTCAAGGGTATAGTGTGTGGTTAAAAGTTAGGGTGTTTCTATATGATTGAACTTTGTACGTTGTTGAGGATTCATTAGATTGTCCAATTGCTCGAGGACGAGCAAGAGTCTAAGTGTGGGGTGTTGATAAATGATGAAAAATGCCTATTTTTTAGTATATTTGTATATTAATAATTGTGTGTGTCGCGGGAGATTACATGGTTTTCGAAGTGAAATATACTCATTATGTGTAGGAATAATTTTTGATGATAAGTAATCAAAAGATGACAATTCGACACAAAAGAAGAAATTAAAGGAGTGGGAGCTCGTCTATTCTCGTGCATGGCACGAAGTCAGACGCGAAAAAGGAGAAAATTTAAAGCACAAAACAGCGAAGCGAAGCAAAGGCACGGAGCGCTTTGCGAAATGGAAGAATCTCAAAAGATGGATCCACGTCAAAGTTCGCATCTAGTGTCATGGGCGACTTTCTATCCATGCCCCATGACCCCTTGGGCACGCTCCGTGGCGTCCTAGCAAGCCTCCCAATGCCTAGCGCCACAGACGGCCCCGTGGTCTTGGCCACGCCAAGTGACAAGCGCGTAGGTGCCTCTGTCGCCCCACCGCTATCTCTCGCCAGCGCCCAGCCGCAGGCAGATTCCAACAGCGCCGCGCGCTGACCCTGATGCCAAAGACGGTGCTGCTGACAAAGGACCTATTTCTGCTTTGTAGAAAACTAAGTCTGTTTCATTGTAAATATAGAGTAGTTTTATTTCATGCACTTACATTATGTTTCTCTAGCTTATTCAAGTCTAGTCATGTAGCTTTGGTTTTTTTTAAAGTATTATTAGGGGCGATCAAGCAATCAAAACTTTCTAGAAAGCAAACATTTCTCTGTACTGATGTCGCTTCCCCTCGACACCGTGTTGCTTTTCTGTAATAGCTTTCATTAATGCAATCAAGCTTTCTTTAAATCTCAATTCTCATTTCTATTCTGTCAATCGCTCTTGACATTGGTTTTCCCGTACGACACTGACAATCTAGTCTAGCGTACGGCGGGGACCTCAGTTGACGGACAGCAACTGCACTGACATAAGTTGCTTAGCCTTACGTCGCCCTTCCGAAAAATCTCAGGAAGGCACCGCGTAACACTAGACGCGAAGGCAAATGCAGATCCGCATCAAAGACTGTGTCTAGACACGAAGGCAAACGCGAATTCCAGCTCTCCCATCCAAAGTTGGATTGAAGAATTCCGCCCCTCATCAATCCTAGGTCATATAAATACATCCTAAAACACCACTTTGAGGGAGGACGCCACTTTAGAGATATCTAACATACTTTGAAGGGAGTTTCACGTGGAGGAACACACATCATGCTTGGAGGAGGCTTCTAACTAGTTTTTCTTCTCTTCTCTTCCTTTAACTTCATAGTTTATTAGTTCTAGAGTTTTGGGTGCTACATGAACGTTGTTGTTTGAAGCTTTAATTGTTGTTATTATTTTATCATAGTAGTTTATTTATTCAATCTTGCGCTTAATTATTTGATGCTTGATCAACAATTAAATACTATCTACGAATCTAGGATTGAACTCGGGAGAGGGAATTCTAGGTTGCATATAAGATTGAGTAGAGAAAGATCTTAACTCTTAGGGGGGGCGGATTTGCGGTTAGGATAGGAATTTACCTAATTGCCTTGCTTGTTTATTATACAGGAATTATAAATGCATTCTTGTTAATCCTAATTTCATAGGATATAGGCGTTAAGTTAGCTTGAATATGCGAGTTGTACTTCGGTAGAAGGCTACGAGCAATATTAACCCTGTCAACCAATAAACCAGATAAATTAATTAGACGATTTAAGTGGAAATCTCAACGGGATTGTTAGCTAACCCATAGCTCTAGAATATTCACTCGCATTGAATTCAGCTTTAAGTTTGTCGTTATTTTCTTTAATCTCTTAATTTGTTATTTTAGATTAATATAAATTTTGTCCAAAAATAATCTTATCGATCGATCATTTGACAAATCCAAATCCAAAGCCGAAGCCAAGCCGAGCGAGCGACGACGACTGTGCGAGGGTTCATTCTCTTCAACTCCTTTTAAGAGTTCTAAGAAGTGATTCTATATATATACACACAAATGTAGTTGTCCCTCACCAATGAGGGACAAAGTGCAAGACAAAAGCTCACTTCATTCAAATTTTCATTTCCCTCCATTTTATTTCTCACCATTTTCAATTCACACTCTTAGACTTTTAAAGCCCAATGCTTAAAGTCTTAAGCCCAATGCTTAAAGTCCAACTATCCCCCACATGAATGGGAATGGGTGTAGCAAGAATGATTATAGATGAAAGCTGTGTGATTTGCAAGTAAGGATTAATTGCATCTGGATAAGTAGATTTCCCTTTGATCTTTCCGTAGTGAACATATGTCGGATATACTTGGTCAATCGGTAGATTTGATATCTTTGAACCATCGAACTTTAGTGTATACCTATACAACCATATGTCACACAACCAACCCTTAACCATTTTTTGGTTCTCATTGTTGTTTTCGTTTCATCCATGAACACCGCCTGGTTTCATAAGTGCGTAGAGAATTGGCCTTACAGAATTCTCATTGGAGCGGCTTCCACTTCACACTTACATAGGTGATTCCTAAACGTGAACCCTCTAGATTGACACTATTTGATAAATACCACATCAAACTTAGGTAATCATTAAAGAACGTGCAAAGTTCTATCCTTGTTACTGAACATTGTCTTCATCACGAGAATGGACCAAAGATTTTA
>MU764959.1:151240-183439 GCA_026770625.1 Nicotiana glauca
CTGAGCATTCCCATAAAGTGAATCAACACCAGATGTGCAATAAGGAGACATTCTCTTTAGGGATCTTGATGAGATTAAACAAGACTCTTGTCCTCTATTTTTTCCTTCAGTGGCTAAACCATCAGTTTCTCCAAGAACTTTAGTATGTGCATCAAGTTGCAGCGGCTGCGACTTCATCTTCCGATTATAATCTTGAGCTGAAATTTCGTTAGATCTCTGGGTCCCAGCGTGATCACAACCCTACAAAAGAGAACAATAGTGAGATCAGGGAGGGCAAGGAAGAAATAGATTCTGAATTTTTTATACAAATTATTGAAAGATACACCATATGCATCATATATAAAATTCACCTGCTTATTACCATAAGCACATCAAATACAATACTGTGTAAGGACAACTAAACAGACGTACAAAAGTGTTCCCTCGTTGCATAGACGCTACCGGAACTGCCATCAATTAGAATAATAATTTGTAATTTGATTTGGTGTGTATAATTTGCTACCGGAACACTTAACCACTAGGGTCAAACCCACTTCCCATATTATTCAAGCTACAGGGACTATACCTTGTCCAGTCCATTTTTGCTACAGAGACTGAACGCACAGAGACACATATACACAAATGAAACAGTTCTCATAAAAAGATCTAGTTAAAAACATATATGGACTCAAACAAAACATAATGGATCTGACGTAGACGGCAATACAAAATAATGGAGCTGTCAATATGGGCCGGGCCGGCCTAGTCCAGCCCAGCCCGCGTAGGCTTTAGCAATTGACGGGCTGGGCTAGCCCACCATTTTGATGGGCCTTATAATGGTCAGCCCGTCCCAGCCCCATGTGGGCCGCGGGCCCCCACGGGCCGGCCCATCATTTTTAAAAATATAATTTTATATTTTTTCTTTAAGTTCTGACCTAAAAAAAGATAATTATTTAAAAGTTAAAAAAATATCTTATTGAAAAAAATACGCAAAACTTAATAAAAAAAAATATCTTATTGGAAAAAATACGCAAAACTTGATAACTTTTTATATTGTTCCCAATATATCACAATAAATACTAAAAAAAAAAGTAAAAGACTGGACTATATTTCATTCACTAAAAGTCAAAACTAAAACAAACTATCCAAGAGAACGTTCATGATGCTTATGAGATATCCAACACATCATCTTCATCAAACACATTTGAATCCGCTTGTGACAAGGTTGTCTTAACATCTTCACTTTCATCTACAATTCATATGCAATATTAATTAGTTAAATATTAAAAATAATTAAATTTTAAAAATTAATAATATTTAAATTCACATAAAAAATATTACCAGTTTGAGTTCGGGAAAACCTGTGCAGCCAATTTCAAGTAGTAACAAGTGTTTGGACATTTTCATAATAAATGCAACTTCTGTACTTTGTAAGAACACGCCACCAATGCTAAATATTGATTCCGATGGTACAATGGTAATAAGAATGCTAAGTACATCACGCACCATCATTGAAAGATCGGGATATTTTCTAGAATGGTCCTTCCAATACATGACAACATCACCTCTTGAAACTTCTCAAGATCAAGTTTTGGTTCCTCTTAGTAAAGATCCAATTCTGACTTTCCATATCTAAAGGCAGTATACTTTTTATTTTTTATATATTTTAAATAAATATTTTATTAGGCCCACGGGCCGGGCCGGGCCAGCCTCAGTCAAGCCCTACGGGCCACGGGCCACGGGCTTACTCGAGCCGGGCTTAAAAGCCTCATTTTTAAACGGGCTCCAAAAATCCTAGCCCGCCCTGCTAAATCACGGGCTGGGCTGGGCTGGCCCAACGGGCCAAGCCCATATTGACGGCTCTACAAAATAATCCTGTCAAATGAACTTTTTGTAATTAAAAAGAAAGGCAGGGAAAAGAGCAGATAAATGGTGAGGCAACTCCAAGTTACTACAAATTTTTATAACAAGCTTAAATTTCTCTGTAAAGCCAAAACATAATAATAAAATGAAAAATAGTATGTACCTTTCTGATAAAAATCCATTTGCCATCTTTCCAATTTTGTCGAGCTCTCATGCCTGATATATGAATGCTAAGTTCCAGAGAGCAACCAAGTAGTCTCACCAAATAATGATCACGTGGTAAAATACTGAGCATGATGGCAACTTTCCAAGAGCAGTCATTATATACCTCCACAATGTCCCCAGGTGCCCAAGTCTCCACACATTGCACTACAGGGGGGCAGGGCCTTATCATCTTCCTTGATACCCTTTCTTCGATATTTTCACTTTGCATTGGTGAACCAGAACCATATCTAACACTGCAAGAGTGGCCATTACCAGACGCTATCTCGGCAGCACGCCATGAGATTGGCACCTCAGCTCTGTTCTTTACTTCCACCTTATCACCCTTTCTGAACCTCATTTGAGCAAAATTTCTTTCCAACAGCCACAACCTGTGATAAGACAAAAAGTTATAACGCTAAGAAAAATTCTGTAAATAGATTCTAATACAACATAAGCACTGAAAATTAAGCTCAAATAGACCAGAGGAGAACATGTTTGAGTTCCAATCAACACCACTCTAATATGTTTACTGTTCACACATTATACCAAAAACTCAGCAAACCGATAGGCTAAATATCTCAAACCTAATCTCAAAAAACTCATATACGTCCCTCCTTCATTATACAAAAAGGATAAGTAAAAATAGATAAAAAAGTTGACCATAGACCCCGAACTAAAAAGAAGCCTTCACAACATCTCCATTACCTGAAAAAACCCGTTTAATATGCCAAATCGCCTACAAATTAATTGCAATACTGAACCAAGTTGCACAACCGTTAAACCATTAGCTCAATATCTTTATGGATTTTCGAGATTTTTGGATTTTTATTGCTATTTCTCGAAGAAATTAGGATTGATTCTCAATTAAGGAAAATGATCCCAATAAATCATTAAAAGAAATTCTCGTAATTGGTTTAAAGTTGTGATTAGCAATAAACAAATTCGAAGAAATTCCCTACAACAATAAAAATGAAAATATTCAGATGCAATCTCATAGAAGTCGTGAACTGAAGTTATGAAATTTTAAACCCTAAAAAATACAAAATAAACGAAAAATTTAATTAAATTCGGATCATGATTAGCAAAAAAAAAAATCAGTGAAATTCCTAAAAGTTATATACGTAGAAATTTCGATTAGACCAAACAGAAGTAATCGATTGAATCTTGCGGAAATTAACACCCTAAACAATGTGTGTGGGGGGTGGAGGGAATTTTTAGCAAATAAAGAAGAAAAAACAATACCAAAATATTGTAAGAAAAATCAGTTAAGCACAGAAATAATCTATTCAATTTAAGGTAATTAAAAGCCCCAAATGAAGTAAAACATTCAATACGTTCTCAAAAATCGAAGAATTAGGGCTACAAAAACCCAAAAACTACAAGGTAATTAGCTAAGAAAACGCACCTTTCTCGAAGAATTGATGAAATAGCTATTTAATCGAACAATCGTTTGTGAGTATTCTGGATTGTAATTGCTTCCGAGAACACAAAGCTTTTAGAAATTAGAATTGGATATTGCGGTTCTAGGGTTTTGAAATATATTTTGGGGGTCGAGGAGAAGGGATAGATCAGTGAATAATTATTGGGATGAGGGTACTTTGGGAAGATCTGTGTTTTCAGTTGCCTCTCCTTTGTTAATTCTCTTCTTTTTCCTTCTTGCCAGCGGTTTTGACTTGAAACAAAGTCAAGCATTAAGAGTTTTTACAATATTGTTTACTTACAAAATTTATCCAAAGCAGAATTTAATTATATCTAAAGCAAACACTATCGTGACGACACTTAGTCTCTACGACTAGGTAAGCCTAACATTTGCAGAAAATAAAACGAAAACATAAAACTAACAACTAACAGGTAAATTTTCAATAAGAAATTAAGATGCCGCTCGGCATATACAATAACCACTCTCGAAGGGGTACACAAACTTTTCCAAAACCCGGAATACCATAAGTTACAAGCTACAGAAAGAAACAATACTTCTATACTCCAGATTCTAACAAAAGAAGAAAATACAAGAAGTGTTTGACATGGGGAGGAGTAGATACCGAGGTCTGCAGACGCGGTAGATATACCTTGAAATCTCTACAGTTGTCTCGCCTCACTGGCAATGCGGCTGATAAGCGGTACCTGGATCCGCACACGAAAAACATGTGCAGGGAAGGGCATGAGTACACCACAACGGTACCCAATAAGTGACAAGCCTAACCTCGGTCGAGTAGTGACGAGATTAGGTCAAGGCCCTATTGGTATAGATATAATGAAATAAGATAGAATGAAATATCGCAGTAAAATAAATACGAAAATCTAATAGAAATAGAATCAATGAAAGACAACAGCTTAGAACACAGAGATAACAACAGGGGATCTCCCGAGATACCGTCTCGTAGTCCTAAATATAAATGTGCAGGGGAATCTCCCGGAATAATGTTCTGTAGTCCCAAAGTAAATATGTAGAACATGGGGATCTCCTGGAATACCGTTCCGTAGTCCCACAGTAAATATGCAACTCAACCAACAGAAATGATAGTTACAGCAAGAAAACCTACAGTTTAGACTAAGTTCAAGTCAAAGAAAGCAGTTAATTTCACTAAACATGCTGCATAGAGTTCAGATAGGAAGTTAAAACACGTAGGCATGTTATTCTAAACTAGACAAGATAGTTATATATGCTAGTGTAGTTCAAATAAGGAGAAACATGTTATGACTTAGTGAAAAATGGAGTTTTATAATAAATAGCCCGTGTACGTACTCGTCACCTCACGTACACGACACTCACATATCAAAACAGTACCAAATCCTAAGGGGAGTTCCCCCACACAAGGTTAGGCAAGCCGTTTACCTCGAACCAAGCTCAATCTGTCACAATGCTCCTTCCATGAATATCCTACTCTGATGGCCCAAATCTAGCCAAAACCAATTACATAACATAAATATAACTACAAGAAACTAGTCTAGCTATTGAAATCAAAGCTAAGGCAAGAAATTGGAAAATCACTCAAAAAGCCTCTCCGGGCACACGTCTCGAAATCGGGAAAACGTCACAAATTATGAACACCCATTCACTCACGAGTTCACTTGTACCAAAATTATCCAAATCCAATGTCAAAATCCCAGTCAAAACTCAAAATCTTAGTTGAGGAACTTCTTTCTATTTTTCTCAATTTTTCACCCCAAATTCAAAATTAAATGATAAAATTAATAATAGATTAGTAAGATACAACCAAAATCGAGTTTAGAATCATTACCCAATTGATATCTCGGATATCCCTCAAAACCTCGTCCAAATCCGAGCTCTCAAACTCAAGTTTTGCTAAAAATGGCTAACCCTCATTTTTGAAAAGTTTATATCTGCCCAATTAATCCTTCTTCGCGAACGTAGCATCACCATCGCGAACGCGATGAACAATCTTTTACTGACCTAGAATTCCTCCTTCGCAAATGCGAGGGAACTCTCGCTAACGCATACCTTTCACTGACTGGCCCTACGCGAACGCGGGAGCCTCTTCGCGAACGCGTAGGCTTAATGCCTGAAGCTCCATCTGCCCATTCCTCTACGCGAACGCGAGGACCATATCGCGAACGCGTAGGCTGAAGGTCCCACATCTTCGCGAATACAGGAACAATATCGCGAACGTGAAGAACAGCTCAGCTGCCTTTCCCAGATGCTCTACGTGATCACGAATGCGATGAAGGAATGTCTGCAACAAAAACACCAGAAATCTGCTATCTTTCAAGTCCAAAAACTAGTCCGTTAAGCATCTGAAACACACCTGAGGCCCCCGGGACCTCAACTAAACATACCAACCAATCCTAAAATACCATACGAACTTAGTCGAGCCCTCAAATCACATCAAACAACGCTAAAATCACAAATCACCCTCTAATTCAAACTTAAAAGAACTTGAAACTTTAAAATCCTTGTTAATTCTGATTTTATAGACATATAGTATTAGGTTGGCTTGAATAGGCGAGCAAAGCGTCGAAAGAACTTCGCGAGCATAATAAACCATGTTAACCAACAAATTAGATACATCAAGTAATTCAATCAACTGGAAGAACGCAATAGGAGAGACATTAATTCCATAACCCCAGAATATTTCCATCTCATTAAATTTCTCCGAAGAGTTTGTTTGCTTGCTTTGCATCCTTGATTTCTTGCTTGTTTCTTAGTTCCATAGTAATTTTTAGTAGTAAAAATCACAATCATCTTCTTCATAATCGCTTGAGAAATTAACTTATAAGTAGTTTAAATTAGACAATAATTCATCAGAAATTTTTGTGGGACGATGTTTTCTCATTATTTTATTACTTGTCGATCGCATATACTTGCGTGTGCATTTGACCCCCAACATTTAGCACGTTCAAGCGCAGCCTAGTAATGTACCTTCGTATATGCGTTATATGTAAATATTATTAACCTTCAAACGGTAGTTGATTGTGTGTACCATTTGTTACTTTTAACTAATTTTAGCAAACCTTTAAAAGTCAATAATGATGGTGACATTTTGTTAAGGCGGATTGCAGAGTATGCAAGTTGCTACACCAAATGAAGAAAGGAATTAGTTGCAAGGTGTGAATGTGATTTCCTTTCCAATTTTATAATGCATATATGGAAATAATTTTATTATGGTCAAATACATAACTACACCCTTAAACTTGGCTTTTTTTGTCACTTGGACACTTAAATATAGAGTTGTTCCTATCAGACCCTTCAACTAAACCACATATGTGCCAATTAGACACTTTGTAGACCATCTGAGAAATTTTTTTATAAAAATTATTGGATATGTAATTAGCTGCACTTGTGTATTTGATAGCTTTTAATAGGGGTGTTCATGGTTCGGTTTTTCCCTAAAAAGAAACCAAACCAAGTAAGTCGTTTTTTCAAATATTAGAACCAAACCAAACCAATTAAGTCGGTTTTTCTCGATTCGATTTATGTCGGTTTTTCAGTTTTTTCGGTTATTTGTCGGTTTTTTCTTAAATATAAGACATACAGTACCAAACACATATTCCGGCGATCATATTTTCAATGTAACACTATCAAATCAATTGCCCTTTTAGAAATCTATTATTTAGTAAGATATATTGATGATAATTGAATCAAATAGCGATGAATAATTTAAGGACTCAATTAAAAATATGTTATTTTTAACACGAATTGAATTCTTACACTAAAGAAAAGAAAACTACCAATCAAACTAGAATGTAAAGGTAAAGAACTATAATAAAAGTGCAAACTATTAACAATTACCATAAATTTTTTTGAAACTTTGTATACCAATATACATGCATATAGGTGGAATAATAAATTTGAAATAGCTACTCCTATAGTCAGTTTGGTTCGATTTTTTTCTGATTAAAATCAAAACCAAACCAAACTTGATCGGTTTTTAAAATTCAAAACCAAAACCAAACCAAACCAAAAAGTATCGGTTTTTTTATCGATTTGGTTTGGTTTTCGGTTTGCTTTTAAGGCTTTCTTCTTTGCTTATGAAATAGTTGCACTTGTGTATTTGACAGCTTTGCTTTTTTGCTGAAGTACTATTTTTGTTAAAAGTTGTTAATGTCAAAATGCAACTTCTATCAACCACTTGTGTGTTCTAGTTTGTAAAGTTTTATTCCAATAACTTACAAGTGTCGTGCAAAGAGAACAAGCATGCAAAATGAGAATAGTCAAATCCATGTACAATATACTTTCTTTAAAAAAAAAATTAAGAGGAAAAATGATGGGTTCACGAGAAGAAGAAGAGAAATAGAATGTAAGGTAAAAGTTGGCTTTAATTGGAATAATATATTAGAATGTCATAATAATAATAATAATAATAATAATCCATTACCTTTTTCTCATTTTCACGCGTCTTTCTCCACACACTTAATTATGTCACTACAAAGTATCTAATTGGCACAAATATGACTTAGTTGAAGGGCTTAATAAGAACAACTCTATGTTTAAGTGTGCAAATGACAAAAAAAAGGTCAAGTTTAAGGGTCCAGTTATGTATTCCGCCTATATTGAGCAAAAATCATTCATAAATTAGACACAACTTGCTTTAGCTTCCCAAAATTTGTATTACCAAGATTGTCGAAAAAACAACAAGTTCAAATATCTATAAGAAGGTTGAAAATCCACTCACATATATACAACCCGCTCTGCACCAATTCAACATGGCCCTTCGTTTCTTTGTGCTTTGCTGTGTATTTTTCACTTTTCTCGATCTATACGAAGGTATACATGTTTTGTTTTGAGGTCCATTTTAGTAAGGCTTAAAATGCTTTGCACAAAGACGTACTTCTTTGTCGGTGTATATTTTGGTTTGATTTAAAAGCCCTATGGAGAATAGAATCAAATAAAAGTCTCCTATTTTTTATTTGCATTTTTAATGTTTATGACGTTGCTAGACTGAAAAAGAAAAAGAAACTTTAGAGTCTTTCACATAAAATGCACCTTTTTGTTATAATTTTTGTTGTTTTTATGAGCATTGAGACGTTTATGTATTATAAAACTGTTCAACTAAAAAAAGGAATAGGTAGAGCTTAATTTCTTATTATGGTTATTTAATTAAACCATCATTCTCACATCTCGTCAAATCTGAATTCCTCCAAAAGAAGAAGAAGAAGAGGAGAAAAAGGTCAAGTCTCTAAATTGAATTATCCTATCTTGACTAACACAATACTCCTGGTATTTCTTCAAAAGATAAAAAAGAAGGCTAAAAAAGGAACAACATTCCTTCAAAAATTCCACCACTTTTGCAAGGCTTAATTAATTTGTAGAAAAGTATTACTGATGAAAAAACTTTATGTCATATCTTTCCTATTTTCTATACATAGCATATCACCTTTTCTACTCTTACCTTTTATTTTATGATTACAAAGTAGTTCCTTAGTATTCTCTCCGGTCCAAAATAAGTGATTTTTTGGATATTTTCACACAGATTAAGAAATTCACCTTTTAACATTAATTAACAATGGAATTGACCATATTAACCTTTACCATCTCACATAAATACCTCTAACACGTATTCCAACACTATTTACTCCAAGGACAATATAGGAAAAAAATAATTAATTCATTCTTGAAATCTGAAAAAATTACTTATTTTGGACCACAAGAAAAAAACCAAAAAATCACTTATTTTGGACCGGAGAAAGTAATAAATAAGGATTTATTGAAGTTATATATACTTGTAATTTTTACACAATCAATATAGTTTTATCGGGAGATATATACTGACGGATCAACTTCACATATATGACATGACAGGTGCAAAAGACCCTTGTAGACCTCAAGATGTTCCTGCTGCTCTACTACTCCTGGAGTTGGTTGCTTTGATACTTGGGCTGCTTGTCTTAACAGTAAATGTCTTACTACTGGCCCACCAGTTCAACTCTCTTGAAGATAGTATGTTTACTTTCACTTTTCAAGGGGAATATTCGAAATTCAAAGATTTACTTGTGTTGGAATGTCGAATATTTGTTGTTTAATGAATATAAGTAAGGCACAGAGAAGTAGCAGAAGCTTGATGATATGTACCAAAGTTTTTTCTATTTTTTATTATTATTATTACTACTACTACTACTACTACTTTAGCCCATCTCGTCAGGAGGATTAATAGTGTTCCCAGTTACCCTTTATTACGTGACTCGAATCCTTACCCTACCGGTTGATAGTGAAGGTGCTCAGCCACTAGGGCAAGCTCCAATTATGCTTTATTTTAACTATTTGTTACCATCGGTCCATATTGTTGAGATATATACTATTAACCATGCATTGAGGTATAATATTTATTCTAATAATTTTCATGATTAAAAGTCTAAGTAGGAAAATGTTGAGATATTATGCTTATAGATAAGAATTTTAATATTTGATTAAAATCTATTTTGTATCACTACTAGAGAAACTTCCTAAAGCCGTCCAGAAATACCGACCGAAATCGATCGAAAAACTAGAAAAATCGATCGATTTTTGACCGACTTTAGTCCGTCGAAATTAGGCTGGTCAGTAATAAATAGCGACCGAATTTGGTTGAAAAATACCGATTTTGGTCGGTCAATTAATTTTCACAAACAATTCAAAAATAAAAAATCTGCCGAAAAAATTGATCGAAGCCGCCAGTATTTTTAATTATGCAATTAAAAAATGCATTGTCTGGGAATCGAACCAGGGTTTGTAATGTGGAATGTGTCAGAGGGGTGATTTATGTCACTCAAATTCTACCCGAGGTTTACCAATGTGCTGCAGTCAAGCCCAGCCTTGACTTTAGCCTTTCCGACATTTAGAATAATTTTAGGGACGTTTGAGACTTAGAAAGATTTAGGCAACAAGTAAAGTAAAAGGCACACACGAAATTTACAGGAATTTCTTCCTGACTCGTATTAATGTGTAAATACAATAACACAATAAGCCAACTCTATAGCCAAGAACAAAGAACACCCTAGTTTCCTGCCCCGAAAATGATTTTCTACCCTTAGGAATACACTTAAACGGAATTGGCTAACACTTGCTACAAGACTAAGTTTTTCTGCCAATTTGGGACAGCTTTATGAACATATTTATAGTGCAGGTTGCCCAATTACACTTGGCAGCATTTTAGACAATCAGCTGACAAGCCCCAACTGATGAGCAAACATAGGAAACATGCTAAAAACGTGTATAACTAAGCCACACAATCAGACATGATCTAAAAACGTGCCTCCACTTAGCCCCATGATTAGTCATGCTTGAATGGGGCAGTTGTAACCACTCAACCACCCTTTCATGTGCACTGCATACTTGTTTTGGCCAGCTTCTGCATGCCCAATGCTGGTATTGCGCCCAGCCTTACTTTTTGACACTGCTCGCCCCAATGCCATGATCATAGCTTGTTGAATTTTGACTTAGCCGCACACGCCCATTGCCACAGCTGCCTGCCTATGTCAAGTCACGCTCAACTTGATCAAATCTGCCTATATTAATGTCATTGCTTGCCCTACATTGCCTTGCCTTGTCTTGCCATGTCTTTGCCCCTACTTTGACATGACTTTGCTTTGCCATTGTTATGCCAACCCGCACGTCCAAGTGAAATGCGTCTTGCCTCCGTTCAAGGTGCATTTGTCAACCCCGCATAGTCCGTCATGTCGACCTGCTCATCATGATGTTGCCCTATTTTTCAGGTCGTGTGCCAAGGACATCATGAAAATTCTTGTAACAACCCACACCCGCCGAGGAACTTTGTCAAGGGGAAAATAAACCACCCCCACCTGAAAAATTCATCGTCCTCGACGAAGCAGTTTCCGCATTGTTCAGCACCATCGTAGGCCCTAAATATGCTGCCTGCTGCTCATGTTCTTCCTCGTTCGGCTCATCTTCACCTTTTTCTTCAGCAAACAAAGTTGTAAGCCGTTCGAGTTTTGGATAGTCCCTCGCCATGTGTGGTTCTTTGCAAATAAAACAGCCATCAAACCTTCTATTTTGTCCCTTGTTTGTTGAAGGTCCAGCACATTGCTTTTCCTTTCCATTGCCATTGCCCTCAACAATATTACTCTTGTCATTTTTGTTTTTCCTCCACTCTTTTGCCTTGTCTTTGTTTTCGTTTTTGGACTTTGAAGTAGTAGAAAAATCAGAACCATCTTGTCCCAATTGAAAATCACCCAACGCATCGGCAATATCAATAACACTAAGAAAGTCTTTCACATTCTGCCTTCGGAGTTCCATCTGCGCCCATGACTGCAACCCGTAAAGAAATTCCTGCAGCTTGTTTTCCTCAGACATGTTGCTTACATCCATCATCAAAGAACTAAAATCTTTGAGATATTCCCTGACCGTTCCATTTTGTTTCAACTTCTTCAAATAATCTCTAGCAATCAGCCCGCATTGCTAGGAAAGAATTGATCATTCAACTCTTTTTTCAGCCCTTCCCAAGAATCAATTTATGGCCTACCAGCACTTACATCGTCTGTCATGTGCGTCCGCCACCAAAGCTTTACATAGTCCACCAAGTACATAGTCGTAGTGGTCGCCTTGTCTTCATCTCGCACATGGGCAGCCTGAAAATACTGCTCCATATCTCACAAGAAATTTTCAAGTTTCTTGGAACTCATTGCACCACTCTCTAGGCACGAGAATTTTGACCTTGGTACGATCTGCCCCACGTTGTGCTTCATCATTGCCAAGAGCACAATGCAACAACCCATTTTCCGCTTTCAGATTTGTGCAATCCCGGCCCAGTCTGTTCATCTCGGCCTCAAGATAGGCGAGACGAGTCACAATAGTAAGAAATTGATCGCCATCAACATTTTCAATGAGTGCCTCCAATGCAGTAACCTTTTCCCTCAGTTATGTGTTTCCACCGACCATCTTTCACGAAATTTAGCCACTGCACGTCATGTCTTTGCCCCGATCAAGCCATGTTCTAATACCAATTGTCACAGGGGTGATTTATGCCACCTGAATTCTGTCCAAGGTTTACCACTGTGCGGCAGTCAAGCCAGCCTTGACTTCAGCCTTTTCAACTCTTAGAATAATTTTAGGGACGTTTGAGACTTAGAAAGATTTAGGCAGCAAATAAAGTAAAAGTCACACACGAAATTAACAGGAATTTCTTCCCAACTTATATTAATATGTGAATACAAGAACACAATAAGCCAACCCTATGACCAAGAACAAAGAACACCCTATTTCCCTACCCTGAAAATAATTTCCTACCCTTAGAAATACACTTAGACAAAATTGGCTAACACTTTCCACAAGATTAATTTTTTCTATCCATTTGGGATAGCCTTATGCACATATTTATAGTGCATGCTGCTCAATTACACTTGGCAGCATTTTAGACAATCAGTTGATAAGCCCCAACTGATGAGCAAACATAGGAAACATGTTAAAAACGTGTATAACTAAGCCACTCAATCAACATGATCTAAAATCGTGCCTCCACTTAGCCCCATGATCAGTCATGCTTGAATGGGGCAGTTGTAACCGCTCAACCGCCTTGTCATGTGCACTGCGTGCTTGTTTTGGCCAACTTCTGCACGCCAAAGGCTAGTGTTGCGCCCAGCCTTGCCTTTTGACACTGCTCCGCCTCAATGCCATGATCATAGCTTGCCGCATTTTGACTTAACCGCACACGTCCATTGTCACAGCTGCCCGCCTATATCAAATCGCCCTCAACTTGATCAAATCTGCCCACATTAATGTCAGTGCTTGTCCCCCATTCTCGTGCCTTGTCTTGCCATGTCTTTTCCCCTGCTTTGACATGGCTTTGCTTTGCCATTGTTATGCCGGCATGTCCAAGTGAAATATGCCTTGCCTCCGTTCGAGGTGTGTTTGTCAACCCCGCATAGTCCGTCATGTCGAGCTGCCCGTCATGATGTTGCCCCATTTTTCAGGTTGTGTGCCAAAGCCATCATGAAAATCCTTGTCATAACCCACACCTGCCGAGGAACTTTGTCGAGGGCTAACAACATGATACTATTCTACTACTAGACGATTGGTACATTTTGGTTTAAGACTTTCTTTTGATTCCCCAGGGTAGGGGTAAGGTGTGCATACACACTACCCTTCCCTACTAGTGGGATTATACTGAGTTATTGTTGTTGTCCTCTTTTATTGTATTTTCGCGCGAAAATAACCGTTCGATTTCGGTCGGTTTTATTAAAAATAAAAAATTACCGACCGAAGTCGATCATTTTTTTAAAACGACTGACTGAAATAACCGACCGATTTTAGTCAATTTTTTTGAGTATTAGTTTTAACTTATTTTATATGAAAAGTCGACCGATTTTGGTCGGCTTCTTAAAAAATAAATTTTACGGGACGCTAAAATAGTTTTTCACATTTTTGTGCCAAAAAAAAAAAGACACCGAAGTCGGTCGGTTTCATAAAAAAATTTTAAAAATAAAATATTTTGAAAAATCGACCGATTTCGATTCGATCGGTTGGTCACGGTTGGTTTTGGCCAGAATTACTATTAAAGGTCGTATTTGGTAGGAGGTACTAGAAAAAATAATGCAAGAATTAGCTCTATGCATTATTAGTATCTTGTTTGGTACATTTTTTCAACCTATGTAATTAGTTATACATCATACTTGGTATTATCCTATATATAAGTAATGCATAGAAAACCATGGCATTAGTAATACCAAGGTTATTAACGCATGCATTAGTATGGTTAAAGACAAAATTGTCCTTAAAGTCCCTTAAAGCTAAAGAATATGGACGGTATTTTTGTAAACAACTATTATTCTTAAAAATTATGTAATGCATTATAATTTTCATACACCACACCAAACAGTAGATAAGAAATAATATCTGAATAACTAATGTTTGCATTATTAACCCATATATTTTTAATCCATGCATTATTAATATACCTCATTCCGCACTATTTTTATACACCCTTTGTGTATTATCAATATAGTATGCAAGATGATCTTGTATGCTTTAGCTATGTATATGATTTGTGCGCCTAACTTTGTATTAAAAATGGGAGTAGTAATGGGGGAACATGAACCTTTGCTTACCATCTGCAAAAACAATATCATGAGAAAAAAATAGATAACTCTATTGAAAAGTTCTGCTTTGTCTTTGATCCAAAACTATAAGATATTTAGAGACAACAAATCGGTAGATCGTACCTAATTTCTCGAAATACATTGTTGTAGAATGCTGAATTTTTACTAAAAGCTCAAATGAGGGCCTGACGAAATACATTGTCTAATTTCTTTGAAGATTTACCTTAATCTTGGCATCTTATAGACAGTACCGAAAATATAACACGTGTTATTCTGAAGCAGAGTATGTGTAAGTAGTCATTGGAATTGGATACATGGCAATTGGATTATGACAAACAAATATATTTCTGATTCAAATTTTAAGAGATGTATAAATTATAACCTTAAGACCAAAAAAAATAATCCATTAGAATATTTCTCATGTATGACTGAAATCTAACTAAAATACAAGGGCACATCCCTTCCCCAAAGTAAATTGACCTGAAGCGCTTTTGTGGCTGTCACAATCCAAAATTCGTTAAAGGTTGTGTTGGCGTCGAATATCACTGTTAGGCAAACCAACACTAAGTAATTAATTAAATTTTCATTTTTAGTATTTTTGAAATCGTAATTTCCTTCAATTAAATAGTAAGTAATGAACTTCACAGAGTAAAGAATAATGTTTTTAACAAGTTTCAACAATGAATAATCCTATAATCATCCCAGAACCCGGTGTCATAAGTGCATGGACATTTACTAGGAATTTAAAATACAATACAATAACTGTCCAGAGTACAATGGACAGAAAAGAAAATACAAGTGCTCTGAAGGAGACTCTGCTAGCTACGGATCATCTCATAAGATGCAGCTCACCTAAGTCCCCATATCAACCACGCCGTTGCGCCCACAAGGCCACTAGCCATACATGTGCTTGTACAACAAAATGCACAACAAGTGTAGTATGAGTACGAAAACAACATATACCCAGTAAGTATCCAGTCTAATCTCGAAGAGGTAGTGACGAGAGGTCGACTCTGACACTTACTATGGCCAACAATTATAATAATATGAAGTTCTAATTAAGCATGATATGTGGAGATAACAATAAAACTCATAATAAGAAATAACTGAACAAGGCTTCACCATATTAAAGAACTGAAATTACTTCCCTCATTTAAACAAATGATCTCTCAAACAACGAAGCTATACCAATTATAAAAAGGGACTTCCAGTTCTATTATCACACACAAATTCCACCGAGGATGTTTGGCCCGATCCAACATAAATGTAAATTGTGCACTGTTGAGGGTTGAACGACGCGAACTATAGATGCATCTAACCTGCTGATGCGATCGGCCCTCTCTCATGAGAATAGTAGAATGAATTACCCTGCCCGCGGATCATACTTGCTATGCGGTCAAATATAAATTTATGGAATTACCTCGCTCGCGGATCATACTTACGACGCGATCGGGGCCAATCCTGCACCACTATGGAGTGGCGAGAGCAGTCGATGCAGATTTTATCCGAAAAGGTCGGGATTTTATCCACAGGGAGCTAGAATTGGAAATTGGATTCCTATCTAAACTAGCAATGCGTAATGTTCTTAATTACGCTTCCAATCATAATTGTTCTTTTGATTACTTCTACTTTTATACTACTGAGATGATAAATTAAACTAAGAATAATTTCTAAAAGGTTGTCTAATAGGTAACGAGGCACTAGAAAAGTGACTTCCCTCTAGGTGAATACTTGACGGTTTCTAAGTCTATGGAAAAGATGTTATGTTTGGGATCACGATATAGCCAATGCACGATACTACCCACTCTATACCTCTCGGTAGCTCGAGTGACTTTGCCCAAATTAAATTTCTCAAGACCAATTGGGTGTCTAAATTATGCAAGCAATGTAGGCTCAAGTCGGGTATTACTATCTCTAGATTTAACCCTTTAATTGGGGCTATCAAACTCTTGAGTACCCCCCAATTCCTTGTTGGATTGATTTCCCAGATTTAAACTCTCTTTTTCAAGAAGAGCCCAAGTCAAATAGGCACAAATTAGTATTTGCAACCACTAATCCAACATAAACAACACAAATCAGTCCAAATATCAACCACCCATAAATATTTAAACATTAAAACACAAGAACCATCAAATACCCACACTAGGGTTGAGCCACAACCCTAGCTAATAGGTCTAGCTACTCATAATAATGGAAGAAAACATGAAATTAGATGAAGAATAACCCATATAATTTGATTACAAACTAAAATAATGAAGATTCAGTGTTAAAGTAGCTCCAAATTACTCAAAATGGAACAAAATAGCCGTTCACGTGCTCAACTAAAAGTCAGATTACAAAAGATACTCTAAAAATGTGAAAAGAAAGTATTTATACTAGGCCGAATTTCCTGGACAAAAATACCCCGGCGGAGGTACCGCTGATTGCGAAAAATACACCGCGGCCGTGATAACTAAGGATTTTGACGCATTTTATACTCCTTTTTGCTTATGCTTTGATCAAATATTCACATAAAATAGTCCTAAAAGGCTCATAAGTTGTGCTTGATTGCAGGTTTGATCAACAAAGTGGCAAAATATCAAAGATCAGCTCAAAAGGAGTGAAATTTGCACAAGTACCAAGAACAGGGAAATCTCATGCAAACTAGGCCTAGTGCGGCCGCACACCACTTTGTGCGGTCTGCACTGGGAGATTCAGAGAGTTGAAAATTCAGGCTTCAAGGCAGTGCGACTGTACACTATTTTATGCGGTCCGCACTGAAGGCAACGCGGCCGTAGTCCATTCTCTGCTGTCCGCGATGCCAAGATTCAGAGAGGGTAATTTTTGGAGCTTTGAGCCTCTGCGGTCCGCAGTCAATTTTTTGTGGACTACGCTAAAAGCCTCCGCAGCTGCGGTCCATTCTGTGCGGTCCGCGGAGCCCAAGTTCAGAGAGATCAATTTTGAAGGCCAAAGCCCAGTGCGGACCACGGTCCATTTTGTGCGGTCCGCACTAACCCCGCAGGGGCATTTTTGTCTAGATTTTTCAGCTTAGTATAAATAGATTCTTTTTCTATTTTTAAGGTATCAGACGTTGTCATATAGTAGTTGCGCTCGTGAGAAGACTTTTCTTAGCCATTTTGGGCTTCACTTAGTTTTAATCATTGAATCTTTGTATTTACTTTAGTAATTAATCAATATGTCTTTCTATTCATCTATTTCTCTGATTTTCTCTTCAAGCATAAGTAGCTAGACCCATTAGCTAGAGTTGTGGTTCAACCCTAGTATGGGTAATTGATGGGTGTTGTGATTTAAGGTTAGATTGACTTGGGTGTTTGTTATTTGGGTCAATTTTATGGTTTAATTTATGAATTAGTGGTTGAAAACACTAGTTTGTGCTAAGTTGACTTGGGCTCTTCTTGAGAAAGAGAGCCTAAGTCTCCAAAATTGACTTAACAAGGAATTGGGATGGACTTACGAGATTTGATAGTCCCAATTAAAGGGTTAAACCTCGAGAGAGTAATACCCGACTTGAACCCTAGTTGCTTGGACAAATATGCATACCCAATTGGTCTTGAGAAATTCAATCAGGCAAAATCACTCTTTCTACCGAGAGGTGTAGATTGGGTAGTATCGAGCAACAGTTATAACATATTCCCCAATCATGTCAATCGTCCCTTGGATGCAAATACCCATCAATTTACCACCTAGGTGACTCAATTTACCACCTAGGTGAAAGTCACTACTCTAGTGCCTTTTATACCATTAGATACAACTTGTAGCAATTTACTCTTAGCTTAATTTAGTTGTATTTTCAATTAGTAGTTTGATAGAAATAGAATCATAAAGAAAACCCGAAAATGAATATAAGACCAATTAAGAGCACATACGCAATCTTGAACTAGATAGATACTCGATTCCAATCATAGCTCTCTATGGATTCGATTCCGCTCCTCCGCCACCTCCAAGAGCGGTTCCAAGGGTGCTACTGAGCCAAGGTTATGCAAGTGATATTGTCCCACCCAGAATCTGGGCAGGGAATTTTCAGATAACCAATATGTTGTTAACCTTAATTGAGCAGCGTGGGTATTTCACGGGTGCTGCGGATCAAAATGCCTACAAACATCTCAAGGGGTTCGTGGATACATGTTGGGGTAGCAAGCAGACGAATGTGTCCGAGGATGCTCTTAGGTTGAGGCTTTTCCCATTCTCACTTCGGGGGAAAGCATTGGATTGGCTAGAGAGACTCCCCAACCA
Organism: Nicotiana glauca; assembly: GCA_026770625.1. Classification (NCBI taxonomy): domain Eukaryota; kingdom Viridiplantae; phylum Streptophyta; class Magnoliopsida; order Solanales; family Solanaceae; genus Nicotiana; species Nicotiana glauca. The sequence continues at coordinate 170,009 of MU764959.1, forward strand.
TTCCATCACAACTTGGGATGAGTTTGCGATAAGTTTATTGCTAAATATTTCTCACCCGGGCACATGGCGGCACTTCGAGATGAGACATTGGCTTTCAAGCAAGAGCCCACAGAACCTTTGCATGAGATTTAAGAGCGGTTTAGAACTATGGTGAAGGAAAGCCCCAATAATGATATGATGGAGGCGATGATACAACAAACCTTCTATCGGGGCATAAATACTACAAATCAATACATAGTCAATCAATTGGCTGGGGGGTAATTTCATGAAGTTGCCTTATGACGAAGCTTGTAAGATTCTTTATGAGATGGCGGATATATCCTCCGCATGGCAAAGTAGAGCCAATGTTCCTCAAGGTGACCCTACGGTTATTCATTTGCATAAGGAATTACACGATCATGGGCAAGCTATAGCGGAGTTTGACAACTACTATGAACCAACTGGCTAAGGCACAGTTGCAACAAGTCCAAAACCCTCGCCAAGTGAATGCTATGGAAGGTGTTAATATGCTTAGCAATAAGAGAAGGCAAAGAAGGCAAAAAAACCAAGGGAATTCTGAGCAATTTGCTGATAATTGTGATGGGTTTCAAAATGATGGCTATGATGAGAAAAATGAAGAGGTAAAATATGTGAACACCTTTCAAGGCCAACGGGGCAACTCTTCAAACCAACAACAGTAGAGACCTCAAGGTAATTGAGTAATCAACAACAAAATAGTGATAATTCGGGGAACAACAACCAAAATAACAACTAGGGCAATCAAGGCAACCAGGGGAATTAGAATGGTAATAACAACAATTGGGGTGACAACAATAATCAAGGTGGATGGAAAAATGGAAATCAAGGAAACCAGGGGAAAGGCTTTCAAAGGCCCCCAGTGTACCAACAACCGAACAATCCACCCCCTTTCCCTTCTCAAGGTCCTAGTTCTTCGGGTATTGAAATGATGTTCGAACAAATGATGAAGAAGAACGCGGATTCAGATGCACAATTGGCTTCCCACAATACCTCTATCATAAATTTGGAGGTGCAATTAGGCCAAATCTCTTAATCATTGAATACTCGCCCGAAGGGTGCTCTACCAAGTGATAAGGCAGTGAACCCAAAGGGTGGGAACAATCATGTCATGGAGGTTACAACACGAAGTGGGAGAGGCGGTGATGTGAACGCCTCGAAATAAAAGCAAGTTGTTGATGATGATGTTGAGTTGCAAGAAGATGCGGTTCCTTTGGTAGTTGAAGATGTGGCTGATGACAATGTGAACAATGAAGTGAGGATTGATATTAATGAAACAGAGGTGGAAACTCAAGAGGCCATGAACCCATCTAGGGAGCACGTAATTGACATGCCAGAGCTGGTTGTGCCAAGAGCCAAGGCACCCTTGCCTAGGCCACCTTCCCCTATCCTCAGAGGCTAGCTAAGCATAAAAGTGAGAATAAATTCAAAAAATTCATTGACATGATGAAGAGCTTATCCATAAACGTGCCTTTGGTGGAGACTTTGGAGCAAATGCATGGTTATGCTAAATTCATAAAAGATTTGGTTACAAAGAAAAGATCGGTGGACTGTAAAACTATCAAGATGACCCACCAAGTTAGTACTATAGTACATTCAGTGGCCCCGAAATTAGAGGATCCCGGTGCTTTCACTATCCCCTGCACTATTGGTAGTGCAGAATTTGCCAAAACTTTATGTGATCTTGGGGCAAGCATCAATTTAATGCCCTTCTCAGTTTTCAAGAATTCGGGTATTGGGCCTCTGAGGCCAACTTCCATGCGACTACAAATGGCATATAAATCAATGAAGCGACCATTGGGTATAGTTGATGATGTGCTTGTCCGGGTGGACAAATTTATCTTGCCAGCTGATTTTGTGATTTTGGATTGTAAGGTCGACTATGAGGTCCCGATTATATTAGGGAGACCTTTTCTTACTACGGGGAAAGCTCTAGTGGGTGTAGAAGCAGGGGAACTCACTTTCAGGGTAGGTGATGAAAAAAGGCTAATTTGCGGCTGCAATGGGATTTCTGTAGTCTGCACAATTTTCTTGCTGCCGCAGAACCCTTCCTTACTAAATACCCTAGATTCAACTTTTGCCGACCGCACAATTTCTTGTGCTGCCGCAGATTTCAAAACACTTACGGACAATTTTCTAGGGCTTGCAACGTTTGCACAACTTTTGACATGGTAACAATGTACAAGCATGAATATCTATTTATCCATTCCCTATAGAGCATGTACCAATTGACCCACTATAGTTTTAACCCCACATAGTTGTATAATTGAGTTCTACTGAAAAATGGCCTAAAACTAACTAAAAAGCTATAAATTAAACTAAAAATTGAAAAATTCTAACAAGTAATTGAGGCATACAAGATATGAAGGAGTGCTAGAAATGAGCGATCACAGATGTTGAGTGTGTGGGCAGATGATTTACCAGATGATTTCAAATTTAGAGTTGTGAATGCTCGAAGAGGGAAAAAGGTAACAGAAGCCCTATATTTATACTTGTCAATTTTTGCTAAGGGAAAGAGAAATGAGTGCGGCCGCAAAATTCCAATCGCGGTCTGCACTCTGTTACCTGGGGGCTTAATTGCCCTTTTGTTTTGCAATCCGCAGAATAGTGCGTGTGGCCGCAGGTATCCGTTGCGGACCATAGAATTTACGTTGCGGCCACATATCAACCATTTTTCTGACAGGCTAACTTTAGAAAGCTATCACTTTCAACCTTCAATTTGTGCGGTCCGCAAGTCATTTGTGCGGCTGCAGGGCACTTTTGCTGCAACAACTAAAGTTGTGCGGTCCGCAATTATTTCAACACTTAACCAAGTTTTTGTCCACAATTCCTTTGCATCACACTCAACCACGCAACACACTTCAAACCAAGTTAGCACCAACATAAGACCTATCTAACAAGAAAAGAAAAAGAAATATAGGTTGCCTCCTAAGAAGTGCTTGATTTAATGTCGCGACACGACGCGGAATGCCATCAATTGAAATGAATGACTGGCACTACGTGGCCTTCTCCAACTTTTTCCCAAATAGTGCTTCACTCAGTGATCGTTGACTCGGAATACCTCATTGTTTTTGTTCTTCAACTCCAATGCACCAAAGGGTGTCATATCCATAACTTCAAACGAGCCACTCCATTTAGACTTTAACTTCTAGGGAAACATCCTCAATCGTGAGTTGAACAACAACACAAGATCACCCTCTTTTAACTCCTTATTCCAAATGTACTTGCCATGAAGATATTTTATCTTTTCTTTGTATAAGAACGAACTTGTGTATGCATGCTACCAGAACTCATCCAACTCATTCAAATGTGCCACCCTCAAGTTAGCGGCTATATCCCAATCAAGATTTAACTTACTTTAAAGACCACATGGCTTTTTGCTCAAGTTCCACCGGAAGATGACAAGCTTTTTCGAACACCAACCGGTATGGAGACATTCCGATAAGTGTTTTGTAAGCCGTTCAATAAGCCCATGAAGCATTATCAATTTTCTTGGAAAAATCCGTCCGGTTAGCATTCATTGTTTTGGACAAAATACTCTTTATCTCCCGCTTGGAGACTTCCACTTGACCGCTTGCTTGTGGATGATAGGAAATCGTGACTTTATGACTGACACCATACTTGGTAAGTAAGGTGTCTAAGGCTTTGTTGCAAAAATGTGACCCCCCATCGCTGATAGCCCGCGAAGTACCAAAACTTGTGAAAATATTCTTCTTCAAGAACGCCACCACATTTATCGCCTCAATGTTGGGTAGAGCCACGACCTCAACCCATTTGGACACATAATCAACTGCGATCAAGATGTAGGTATTTCCACAAGAACTCATAAAAGGACCCATGAAGTCAATACCTCACACATCGAAAATATCAATCTCCAAAATGGTGGTGAAATGAATTTCATTTTTCTTTGAGATTCTACCTTCCCTTTGACATTCATCACATCTTTTCACTAGACCACTTCCATCCTTGTAAAGAGTGGGCCAATAAAAACCATAACTAAGCACTTTGGTTGCCGTTCGCACTCCACCATGATGACCACCATAAGGCGAAGAATGACAAGCACCAAGAATTTCACCTTGCTCTTCTTTCAGTACACATCTTCTAATCACCCATCCGTTCAAATCCGAAAAAGGCATGGTTCATCCCAATAATAATCTTGATAATCCGTTTGAGCTTCTTACTTTGGTTTGAAGAGAACTCATCCGGGATGATACCACACACAAGGAAATTTGCTAGATCCGTGAACCACGGCACCTTTTTCACTAAAATAGCCAAGAGTTTCTCGTCGGGGTAGATGTCATTGATTTCAAGGCCATCATGCGGACTCCTCCCCTCCAAATGAGACAAGTGGTCTGTCAGTTGGTTTTCACTTCCTTTTCTATCTTGGATTCAATATCAAACTCTTGAAACAAAAACACCCATCTCATCAACTGAGCTTTGAAATATTTCTTGCTCATAAGATAATGAAGTGCCGCATGATCCGTCTAGACAATCACTTTAGCACCCATCAAGTACGGGCAAAACTTCTCAATAGAAAACACAATGGCAATAAGCTCTTTCTCCAAAACGGTATAATTGACTTAGGCACTATTCATGGTCTTAGTAGTATAGTAGTCCGGATGAAAAATCTTGTTGATGCGTTGCCCCAAAACAGCCCCCACCGCTACATCACTAGCATCGCACATGAGCTTAAAAGGGATACTCCAATTTGGAGTGGTGATGATGGGAGTAGTTGTCAACTTGAACTTTAGCAATTCAAAAGCTCTCATGCAATCATCATTGAAGTTAAACTTAGCATCCTTCTTGAGAAGCTTGCACAACAGGTTCACCACCTTGAAGTGCCGATAAAACCCCGCGTGACCTAAGAAACTCCGCACGCCCTTTACTGAAGTTGGAGATAGAAGTTTAGAAATCACCTTAATCTCTGCCTTGTCAACTTCAATTCCATTCTTTGAGATCTTTTGGCCAAGGACAATGCATTCCTCGACTATGAAATGACATTTCTCCCAATTTAGCACCAAGTTTGTTTTTTCACATCTTGCCAACACTTTATTCAAGTTTGCGAGACAATCATCAAAAGAATTCCCGACCACCGAGAAGTCATCCATGAAAACTTCAAGGTAATCCTCCACCATGTCCGTGAAGATATACATCATACACTTTTGAAAAGTTGACGGTGCATTGCACAAACCAAATGTCATCTGCTTGAAGGTGGAAGTACCATAGGGATATGTAAAGGTTGTTTTATCTTGATCCTCCAGAGCAGTAAGAATTTGGTTGTAGCCAGAATACCCAACAAGGAAACAATAGAAATCACGACCGGCCAATCTTACAAATATTTGATCTAGGAAGGAAAGTGAAAAATGGTCCTTTTTTGAGACTTTGTTGAGCTTATTATAGTGTGACTTTATTGAGCTTACGATATTTCATACACACTCTCCACCCGGTCACCATTTTTGTGGGAATCAACTTATTCTTGTCATTGGTTACCACCATCATGCCTCCCTTCTTTGGGACACACTGAACCGGAGAAGTCCACGAACTATCAGAAATGGGGTAGACAACCCCGTCATCCAACCACTTGATAATCTTCTTTTTGACAACCTCTTGTATGGACTCATTATGTATTCTATGATGTTCAATAGATGGCTTGGCACCTTCCTCCAAGTTAATCTTATGCATGCAAAATGTGAGGCTTATCCCCCGAATATTCGTCAATGTCCATCCAATAGCTTTCTTCCTCTTTTGTAGCACTGACAATGTAGAATCTACCTGCACGTTAGTCAAACAAGAGGAAAGAATAACCGATAAAGTAGAAGAAGGGCTAAGAAATACATACCGAAGATGAGGAGGCAATGGCTTCGACTCCAAGATAGGAGGCTCTTCGATTGAAGGCTTTCTAGGAGGAGTTGTCCTATTTACAAAATCCAAAGACAATTGTTGATACCCAATTTTTTTCTATGTATTTTTATACACAAAATGCTTTCAAAATAACATGTACATGTATATATAAGCATGCCCAAGTGTTTTGGTATTTTTTCTAACTTTTAAAGATTTTTAAATCAATTTATTATCTATTTTAACAATACAAAGATCAATAGTTATTCCCAAAACTATCAATTTTGGTGAATAATTTATTTTATTCTCATATTTATACCAAAATATAGTTGAGGTAATTTCTGTATATTTTTACAAATTTGTTTGGTATTTAAAAGACTAAATTGCCTATAATTATAATTTTAGCCTATTTTAAGATTAATAGCATTTCATAGTTATAAAACTAGTTCCATTATTTTTAAATTAATATCTATATATTATTTATTGGCTCAGTACTTTTAATTTCTTTTAAAATTATCTTTACTATTTTTTATAAATAAAAAAGGAAAACTGACTATTTAATATTTAGCCCCATTTCATCTCAATTATAGCCTACTTTACATTTCAATTTTAACCCTAATTGACCCAATCATAACCCCAACCGAACTGGCCCATTTTTTAATTTGACCCAACCCATAATCCAATCCCGGTTCCCATCTATACTTTTAGATCTAGGTCGTTGATCATGCAGATCAACGACCATAATTTACCCTTCCATAATTAAACCCAAACGACCTATCCTAATCCCTTATTTTCCATCTCTCAGCTGCCTTTGAATCCTATTGTTTCTCAAAACTCTCTCAAAGCTCTTCAGAACCCTAACCTTCTTCTACCCCTCTTCATCTCTATGTCTGATTCGATTTGAAACCCTAGGATTTGGGGGTTTCTTTGGCAAGTTTGATTAGGGTTCTACTTTGGAACCCTGGACTATCAGACTCATTCTGAGTACTATGAACTGAATTTGAAACTCTTTGCTTATGATTCAGAACCTTTCTATGCCTGTCTTTTCTAATTAGCATGACAACTCCTTCTTGTTTATCTATGTACTTTATATATAAGAACTTTTTCTTTCAAAAAAGGGTTTTTGTCAGTAATTGATTGATTTCAAAATCCTTTTAATAAGTCCTCACTAATTGTTACTGATTTTCCTTTAATTGAAACTTCTTTACCTTTTCCTGACTTGGTTCATTCGAATAAAGCCTGTCATTTTGATTTCACTAGCTGTTTGATTGATTCCCTTTCCTTATTATTTCACAAACCATGTACCACTGGACTTTGCCTTAAATAACTCCTGTGCATTTTCCCTTCTTGTGTTACTTTGGAAAAGATTTTAATCAAATTTCTTTCCTTAATTGTCTTCTACCCATTTGAAATCAGAATCCCTTGACTGAAGGGAGATCCTATGTGATTGATTGCAAACTATTCCCTTACCTTTTCTTACTTGTTTTCTACAATATAAAAGGGGCACGACCCTTTTGCACTAAGACAACCTTGAACCTTCAGTTCAACACCTTCAATTGATTTTACTCACACACCTACAATTCAGTACTTCTTTGAGTTCAATACTCGAGCACACATTATTCACTTGCAATTTGAATACTCTTGCAACATTCTACTCTCTTTTGAGATATTTTGTACTGTTTGCTTGCAATTTGGCTTATAAGACTTCTGCTTTCACTTATTTGTTTCCCTGAAACTGGTATGTCTCAATTTTGATTTCAGCTTCTTCCCTATGTGTTTACTTTACCGTTGCTACACTCTTGTCTATTTTGCTGTTCATGTTCTGTATTAAGTATGCTAATCTCCCTTTGCATTTGCTGTTTGTTATGAATTCACCATACCCATACTCCCTTTTATGTGTTTGAGTTAAGATTCATGGCCTGGCAGTATCCAAATTACTGCTCAGGTCTGAACCTGATCCTCAACGGGTCATAACTCCCAAAATTTGGCTAACAGGCTGGTCAAGGGTGTGCCAGCGCTCCTAATTACTGGGCATGAACTCCAGCCTGCCATGGCCTTCTCTAATTCCCACTCTATGCACTTACACTTACTCTTAGACTCTAAGTTCTTCCCCCCTCCTATGAGCCTTGCCTTGGGACCTTGAGTTCCCTCGGAACTTCGACATTCGAGGGCTGGCCCTCCCAACTGCACTATAATCTAATTCTGCAATGTATTTGGGTGTAAGCACTGCCCGGAGTCCACTTGAGGCTCTTGAGTAGTTTGACACATCCCAAATAAGAGAAAGGTTTTGTAAATCTGATCCTGGAAGTTGGTTCATCTCATATTGTTAGACCTTGAGTCTGAATTAGGATTCTTGGTTGTAGCTTAAATTTCTAATGTAATTTTACTTTTCTTGACTCATTCTGGTCAATAATATTTTGTAATAACTTATGGGGTTTGTAGTGAAAAGGGGAGGGTCACTCATGTATGCATGTGGGTAGACATCATGCTCTTAGGTGTTTATTCCTGCAATCGCATCCTGCTTATAGTTCTTCACTTACGCATATAGAAATCATGTCTATAGTTCTGCACTTATGCATTTCATATAGAAACCCTGCCTATAACTTCTGTATTTCATATAGAAATCCTGCCTATAAGTTTCTGCATATCATGTAGAAATCCTGCCTATAAGTTTCTGCATATCATTTAGAAATCCTGCCTATAAGTTTCTGCATATCATTTAATCATGCCTATAAGTTTCTGCACTTATGCATATCATATAGAAATCCTGCCTGTAGATTTTTCTGCACTTCTGCATATAGAAATCATGATTATAGGTTTTCTGCACTTCTACGTATACATATATCATTAGGCAAACAACATATAGGTTAAAACAATAACAAGTTGCATCCTAGATACCATGCCTATAGGATTCTTGCATCCTGATAATCGTTTTAAAACTAACAACGCTTAGAAATCATGCTTATAGGAGTAATCGGTTGAATCTGATTCGTCTGTTTCATCTACAAGTCTAAAATCATTAGTAATGTCGCCTAAGTTCTGCAGAACTTGTGTTTTTCTATAATCAGTAAGCCTTCTTTAAAATCAGAGTAAGCATTATTAGATATCCTGCTTATAGGTTTCACCTAGGCCAGCCATTAGGTAATTTTTGATGCTGCATCCGTCTTTGATAATTACAACCAACGGAGGCCTAATTCGGACTTCTTATCTGAAAATATGTGATAAATCAGCCTGCCTTAACGCTTTAAGTTTAATTCAGACCATAACCAGTATATGTAAGTCATGCTAAACAATTTCCTTCTTTAAATGAGGAGGTCTGTTTGGGCCTTTAAACTGCTATGTGTTTCCCCTTAACTGCTTTATGTGTTTTGTTTGTTGCATTAGACTTTTATCCTTTTAAAATCTGAAAAGCCCAAAACTCCCTCCCCTTTAGGATTAGTAGTCCCAAATACCTCCGGGGCTAATAGGATTGGGACGGGTACTAGCATGCAATGAGTAACGATACTATTCCGCGCTTAATACCTTAACGAGGTGGGTAAGGGTAGACATGGATATGATGACCACGCGATAATACCACGTGTATAAATGGTTACCGGGTGTGGTATGAGGTGATCCATGTTATTTATAAACCTAGGACCCCCTCCCTCTTTACTTGTTTACTTTTTTTTTAGATTTTAAAGTTGTTCAGTTTTTTAGTTTCTTCCTTCAACTACTTGCACCTATTATGCATAAATCTCTCTTTTAATTGTCTGATTTTCAGTATTGTTCCCTCCCAACTTCCGCCTCTTTCACTTCTTTTTTTTACTTGCATCAATTATTTGACCCCCTTCCCCTTTACTTGTGTATCTTTTCTTTAATTATAAAATTACTTTCTTTCCAAATCTCAGCACTTTTTAGACCTCATGTACTTCTTTTATTTGCAACCATTATGTGAAAGTTACCTAGTATTTATGATGCTTGCTTATTTACTTGTTGTTATACTTAAAGTCACAATTCTAGCATGACCGGGAACCACACTAGTGGATCTTGAGGGGTGCCTAACATCTTTCCCTCGAGATAATTTCTAGCCCTTACCCAAACTCTGGTTTTCTTCAAATCAAATCCTTTTTAGTGTCCTAATGCACTTTAATCATTAGGTGGCAACTCTTCAATTCAAAACCCAATTCCCAAAAGGAAAAGAGTTGTCCGCCCAAATGTTATAAACCCGATTTCGCAAGAAAAAAGGGGCATCGACAACTATTTTCGGGGTTCATAGGTGTACGACCCCATTCCATGAAAAGAGTTCACACATTCCACGAAGCCATCCATCTCATCATCATCAAAGTTGAGCAAGGCAGCCTCCAACATATCACCAACAATTATCACAACACTTGTTTCATCCGCAATCACATCGGTCACCAAGTCCACGAAAGAGCACACCTCATTGCTATTGGGTTATCTCATGGACATACACACATGGAAAACCACTTTTTCATTGCCAACCTGGAAAGTAAGTTCTCCGGCTGTAACATCACAAAGAGCCTTCCTCGTAGCAAGGAAAGGTCATCCAAGAATAATCGACACCTCATAATCAACCTCACAATCAAGAATGAAAAAATCCACTGGAAGAATGAATTTATCAACACGAACTAAGACATCCTCAATCACTCCCAAAGGTCTATTCATAGTACGATCGACCATTTGCAATCTCATAGAGGTGGGCCTTGGTTGTCCAATTCTCAATGTCTTGAAAACCAAATAGCATTGAATTGATACTTGCCCCTAGATCACAAAGAGCTTTTTCAAACTTGGCACTTCTAATTGTACAAGGAATCATGAAAGCACTGGGATCCTCCAACTTGTGAGCCATTGAATGCACAATTGCACTCACTTGATGAGTGATTTGATAGTTTCAAAATTCATTGACCGCTTCTTTGTCATAAGATCCTTCATGAACTTTATATAACCGGGCATTTTCTCCAAGGCTTCAACTAATGGAACATTTATTGAGAGACTCTTCATCATTTGGATAAACTTCTTGAATTGGTTTTCACCATTTTGCTTTGCAAGTCTTTGAGGGTATGGAGGTGGAGGCTTAGGCACTGGTGCCTTAGCATTTTGCACTACCGATTCGGGCATGTCAATAATGTGATCCCTAGATGGGTTCACCTCCTCTTGAGTCTCTTCCACACTATCATCAATATCTATCCGAACCTCATCATTAGGTTTCTTAACATTGTTCGGGATCTCCTCTTCTTGCACTACTTGCTCTTCATCCACAAGTTGCCTTTGGCTCGAGGTAGGTGCATTCCCACCTTTTCCACTTCTTTTAGTAACGACCATGGAATGACACGTGTTGTTCCCACCCTTTGGTTTCACCACCATGTCACTTGGTAGGGCCCCCTTATGACGAGTATTTAGAGCTTGAGAGATTTGCCCCATTTGAACTTCCAAGTTCGGATTGATGTAATGTGTGAAGCAAGTTGGGCATCAGAATCGACATTCTTCTCCATTATTTTTTTGAACATATTCTCATACGCCCCATTTCATTATTAGAAGAACTTGGACCATGGGAAGGGTAAGGAGATTGGTTGCTCGGTTGTTGATACATCAGGGGACTTTGAAAGCCTAACCCCCAGTTGCCTTGATTATTGTTCCATCCCCCTTGATTGTTACCTCCCCAATTTCCTTGATTGTTACCTCCCCAATTTCCTTGATTGTTGCCACTCCAATTACCTTGATTATTTCCATCACTCCAATTTCCTGGATTGATATTATTATGCCAATTCACGTAATTGTTTCCACCACTTCAATTACCTTGGTTGTTAGAGTTCCAACCTTGATTGCTTTGAGGTCGCCATTGTTGTTGATTCGAGCCATAAGAGTTGTTTCATTGCCCTTGGTAGTTTTTCACATATTGCACCTCCTCCTCTTGTTCATTTAAGATTCATCTTCATCAAACCCACTATCTTCTTGCACATTATTCTCCACTTGGTTTTGCACTTGCGGACCCTTGGTCCTTTTTTTGTTCACCTTCATGTTTACTCCCTCCATGGCATTGACTTTCTTAGGATTTTGCACTTGTTGAAGTTGAGCCTTTTCTAATTGATTCATAGTGGTGGTCAATTCGGTAATGGCTTGCCCATGGTCATGCAACTCTTTATGGAGGTGAATCATGTTCGGATCACCTTGCGGAACATTAGCCCGAGATTGCCATGCCGATGATGTGTCCGCCATTTCATCCAAAATCTCACAAGCCTCCGCATAAGGTGTTGTCATAAATTCCTACCGGGAAGTTGATTCACCACACATTATTTTCTCGTGGTAATCCCATGATAGAAAGTTTGTTGAATCATACTCTCCGTCATATCATTACTGGGACACTCTTTGGCCATTGTTCTATACTGCTCCCATATCTCGTGTAGCAGTTTATTGGGCTCTTGCTTGAATGCTAGAATCTCATCTCTTAGAGTATCCATATGACTTGGAGAGAAGAACTTGGCAATAAATTTCTCTACCAAATCATCTCAAGTACGAATGGAATGGTTCGGCAATCGTTCCAACCAATCTAAGGCTTTTCCCCGTAGAGAAAAGGGAAAAATCCTTAGCCTCAAAGCATCTTCGGAGACATTTGTTTGTTTACTCCTCCAACAAGTATCCACAAACCCTTTCAAGTGTTTGTATGCATTTTGAATTGGAGCCTCGGTGAATAAACCTCGTTGCTCTAGCAAAGTGAGCATCACATTAGTGATTTGAAAGTTTCCCGCCCCAATACGGGGAGGGACTATTGCACTTGTACACCCTTAATTCGGAAACACCCGGTGTGGAGCCGCTCTTGGTAGAGGTGGCGGTTGAAATGGGACATTGTCATGAGGTGCACAACCTCTTCTATTTGCTTGAGGTTCAAGAGGAACCTCTTCAACTTGGTCATCCTCAACGTCCATATCCCCTAAAGGCATATTTCCGAGTTCATTGTTGTTCGCCGCCATAACTGCACCTACAATTGATTCACACAAATTAGTAACATGTAAGGAAAAGAAGATAATCCACACACAAACCCAAATATATAGCTAACACCATTTTAGCTCCCCGACAGCGGCGCCAAAAATTGATCACGTCCAAATGCATGCCTCTAATGTAACGACCCGGCCGGTCGTTTTTGGAATTTACACCCCCATCCCCCATTAACTACTTTTCCTAAGTTTGTTTCTGCTATTTTGGTTTGCCGGGACGTTCAGTATTAGGATTTGGAGTGTTTTGGGACACTTAGTCCCTAAATGAGAGTTTAAGAGTTAAAAAATGGCCGTATTCAGAACAGTGTGAAGACGACCTCGGAATGGAAATTTGATGGTTCCGTTAGCTCTGTTAGGTGATTTCGGGGTTGGGAGCGTGTTCGGAATGTTATTTGGAGGTCCGTGGCTCATTTAGGCTTGAAATGCCGAAGTTTGAATTTTTGAAGTTTCTGGTCCGATAGTTAGTTTTTGATCTGAGGGTTGGATTTGAATTCCAAAAGTTGCTGTAGCTCCGTCATGTCATTTGGGATGTGTGTGCAAAATTTTAGATCATTCGGACGAGGTTTGGTTAGGTTTTTGATCGAAA
>MU764961.1:7129-19798 GCA_026770625.1 Nicotiana glauca
ATATATTACTAACAGGTTTTGGTGACCTTCCACCCTCCAACGTAGGTCAGCCCCTGACCAAAGGGTTGTTAGTTTGCCTGTCCCTATGACGATCACGAGGGGACAAATATCTGAAAGGCCTTTTAACAACTAAAGCAGGGTGACAAATGTAATAAAAGCTGTCTTGGTCCAATATTAACTTAATTCATGGACGAGATTTTTTTGAGGCACTTCACATTATGATAGCAAATATTTTCAGCAATGTATGAGCTCTTATGTGTAAATATTCGAATGTAATTTCGAACTTAATTATGATGGGCTACATTAAAAATACATAAATTTGTGCACCTATTATAGGGTTATAGTCAAACTTAAAGTCTTTCGTTGGTGAAGTAAACCAGTTTCTACTTGTGGGTCAAACATTCGAATACTCGCAATATCAATAACTTTTTCATATTTTTTAGTATTCTTCTGGAAATATTTAGGAAGAACTAGCATCCATTATGCACATATCACCCAAGAATAAACGATTCTAATATACAAACTTCATACCCAAAAAGGAGTAATTGAACAAAGTGAGCGGCCATAAAATTGATTCAAACAGACTTATGGATTCGAATGAATAATGATATTGAGTAAATGTTTTCTGCCTTATACAAACAAAAAAAATATTTAGTAATATTTGTACCGAGTCTATCATGAATACAATTTAAAAAATGAAGGCTCATTGGGGAGAGTTGTACTAATGTATTTGAATTGTGTTTTTCTAAAATATGATTTTATTAAAGTGATAACTTCATTTGTGGACCTCTTTAAATTTTGATACCGCTTATGAAATTTTTTGCGTACGCCTCTGGAGAAAGCGGCACACGTCTTAATTAGTTTGGATGACCAATAACCACATGTACTGAAGAACTTCAATTATTCCTTATGAATTTAAATCCACTTTCGCATTTAATTTACTTTCTCGATAATTTGACATGATAGTTCTTTGAAAAAAGGTAAATTATATTCATATTAAAGTTTAGTTCCAACACAAATCTCTCTTCTTCTTTTTTTCCAGCACGCAAAGCTAAGTAGCGAGTAGTTGGATGTCTTTAAGTCGTTTTTGATGAAATGGGGATTAGATGAGTTGTTAGTGATGGATTAGTTAGAAGTTAATGTTAATAGTCAGGGGGAGATTATTATTAGTGTATTGAGTTAATTAGCACACGTGTGTATTAGTTAGGTGGTTAGAAGGACAAGTGTAAATAGTTAGTTAGTTGGGAAATGTAACAGTATAACCTATTCTTCATTTTTCCTAATGCATTACAGAGCTCATCTCTTCTTTCTCTTCTCTCTCAATTTTGCTTCATAGGGTTTCATATCAAATGTGAGATTTGTTTATGGTATCAGAGCAGGATCGCAATTGCGAGTCGAATTTGAAGATCCCGTTGAATTTGCAATAATTTCAATTGTGAATTATAGCTGAGAGTTAGATTCATCAATGGTGAAAAAAATAGATCTAGATCAAAATCATCCTCTATTTCTTCACCCTTCGGACACTACCGAAGCTCCGATGGTTCAGAAAATTACTCCTCCTGGAGTCCTACGATGGAAATCTAGTTGTTAGGAAAGAACAAACTAGGTCTAATCGACGGTACTCTAAAGAAAGGATATTTTTCTACTGGACTAGGTCATCAGTGGGATAGATGTAATGTTATTGTTCTAGGATGGATTATGAGTTCATTTTCGAAGGAACTAATTTCTGGAATTCTGTATGTGAGGGATGCTAGAAAGGTGTGGGAAGATCTGAAAGAGCGATTTGACAAGGTAAACACATCACGAGTTTATCAGTTGCAGAAGGCCATAGCCACGATAACATAAGGAACAGACAGTGTCTCAGTTTATTTTTCTAAACTCAAAAATTTGTAGGATGAATTTGATAGCATGGTTCCTCTGTCATGTGACTGAGTTAAATCAAAGAGTTTCATTGAGTTTATAGAAAAACAGAAGGTCCTGAAGTTTCTAATGGGTTTGAATGATAATTATGAACATGCTCGTAGTCAAATCCTCATGACTAGCCCAACACCTAGCATCAATAAAGCATATGCAATGCTTGTTGAAAGAGAAAGTCCAAGATCAGTGACTAATGCTCCTGTTGTGGGTGAACGAACTAACTTAACTACATTACTAGCTGGCAAATAAGGTAATCACCAGAACTATAAAAGGCCAAAGAGGAACAGGAATGTACAATGTGATTTCTGTCATATGAAGGGTCATACAAAGGAAGGATGCTGCAAGGTAATTGGCTATCCACAAGACTTTAAAAACAAGAAGAAAGGTGCATATAATATACAAGTAGAAAATCTTAATCCCAATCTTGCAGGTATGGATGATAGAGAGGGAGATCTAGAGAAGTAATGAAGGAAAGAAACTGGCAGAGGGCACCTCAACTTACAGTTGATCAATATGACTAGATCATTAAGTTACTCAACAAAGACAACTACAAGGATGCAATGGCAAACATGGTAGGTACATCCTATGTTTTTATGGCTAAGGTGTCAAAAGGTAATTGGATAGTTGATACAGGAGCAACTAACCATATGGTAGCTGATTTAGGATGTTAACAAATGTTAAAAATGTTAGCCCCACTAGAGACAAGAGAGTTCAGTTACCTAATGGAGACTGTACTATTGTATCACATGTTGGAAACTATAAGATCACAGAAACATGGGAGATACAGGATGTGTTGTATGTCCCAGAGTTTGCATACAATCTTCTTTCAGTGTCCAAGATAACAAGAGACTTACATTGCTTTGTCTCTTTCTATCCTGATGTTTGCCGATTCCATGACCTCTCAAGTGGGAAAGTGAGGGGGATTGGTAAAGAGAAGGATGGGCTCTACCTTATAGTTCCAAGAGCTTAACTAAACATTGATGAAAGCATACCAACAGTCAAAGGGTTAAATGTACAGACAATAAAGGATCTATGGCACAAGAGATTAGCACATGCATCTAGAGGATCCTTGAAAGAAATTCTACGATGTAAGCTGGAGGATTGCAGATCAGTAATTGTCACGACCCCAAATACCGGTCGTGATGGTGCCTATCACATTACTAGGCAAGCCAACTAAACAATTAACCACAACCCTTTTTCCTTTTAGAGTTAGCCATTTCTACACAGGTTTAAATACCAAACGTTTCATAATAAATGTTTAAAACAACAACTAAATATACAGAAGTCAATAAAACATGAACTACACAGCCCCACAAATCTGGTGTCACGAGTCTAGAGCCTCTAATACAATTCTGAATACCTACTACATCAATAGTCTAGGAAATGCGGAAAAGATAAGAAGATAGAGGGGAGAAACAGGGCTGCGGACGCCATTCAGCTACCTGGAAATCTCCGTCTACACACTGGATAAGATAAATAGCACTCACTCGGCTGCACGGGCACCTAGATCTGCACACAAGGTGCAGTGAGTAATGTGAGTACGCCAGCTCAGTAAGTAGCTAAAGTAAATAAATATTGAAAGCAGTGACGAGCAGTTCAAAAGCATATAACTGAAAATCATTGGATAACATATTAACTTTAAAGTTTAAAACCATTTTCGTCAAAGAGTCAGCTTTTCCAGTTTAAAACATTTGAAATCAGATACTTAACAATATTTTCAATAGAGGCTTATTTAAAAACAGAGTGAAATTAGTGAAAACATCATAAATAGGCCCCTCGGGCAAGGAATCACTCGAAATATGGCCTCTCGAGCAGCCTTTCATTCACTCGTGACTCAACCCTTGTCACTCAGTCTCACAATATCTCATAATAATAGAAATCATAATAACCACTGCGTCGTGCAGCCCGATCCATATATTTATAGTCCACTACGCTTAATAGGGTTGTGCAGACTCCGGAGGGGCTCCTACAGCCCAAACGTCATATCGCTGCGGCGCGCAGCCCGATCCAATATATATATATATATATATATATATATATATATATATATATATATATATATATATACACACACACATATATACAGTGGAAAGATAGAAGGAAATAAACAATTAAAGTTAGGGAAGGGAAACATGCTTCGGAGGTAGCAGATAAAACAGAATATCAATGAATAATAAGGAAACTACAACTTAACTTCTAACACCGATAAAGAGAAATAAAGGCAACTTTCACTTTCAGTTTCATCTTGTTGCAGACGTGCAATCCGATCCCATTTCTCATATCTTGTGGTAGGCGTATCACCAGCTCCCATTTCATTATATCTTGTGGTACGCGTACCACCCGCTCCCATTTCATCAATTTTGTGGTAGGCGTACCACCCGCTCCCTTTTCATCATATCTTGTAGTAGGCGTACCACCCGCTTTCATTTCATTATCTCTTGTGATAGGCGTACCACCCGCTCCCATTTTATCATATCTTGTGGTAGGCATACCACCCGCTCCCATTTACAAGTCATCACAAAATCAAAAGAAATTCCGGCAATGAAACAAAGCAATATAATAACTTCCCGGCAAGGGTACAACAATATTGAAACAGTCATTCCGGCAAGGGAGAATCAGCTATAACCAATCCTAACTCAGCTTGTACTCAGCTCAATTAATGAAAATACTCAATCATAAATAAGATCTACGAGGATAAAATAAATCTTTGCTCAATATAGAAGCTCATTAATTAAAGCATCTGAAGTGTCATTTAAGAACACAACAACTTTTAATTTAAGACTCACGGTCATGCTCGACACCAACGTATAGATACTCGTCACCATGCATATAAGTCGTACTCAATAAGAAGCAAGTAACAAATATGACTCAACTCCTAATCCCTCAAGCTAAGGTTAGACCGAACACTTACCTCAAACTTCCGCAGCCAATTCAATCCTCAATTACCGCTTTTTCTCTCGAATTTTGCTCCAAATCGATTGTACTATACATAAATGACTTCATAACATCAATAAATTCTAAACAATTCGAATCCCCTGCCTAATCATAGCTTTCTAAACATTCTCCCCAAAAATCCAAAAATCGACCCCGGACCCGCATGGTCAAAATACGAGGTTCGGACCAAAACCCATTCACCCACAAGCCCGAATATATAAATTGTTTTCAAATCTGACCCCAAAATGAGGTCTAAATCATAATTAATCAAAAAGTCCTAACTCTATCCAAATCCATAATTTTCTACCCTTAATCACATGTTATAGGCCTAGGAATCTAATGGGTGTTAATAAAAATGGAAGAAAACAAGCTTAGGATTACATACCTATGAGGTTATGGTGAACAAACTCTTCAAAAATTTCCCCAAGAGGTGTGGAGAAGAAGAAGTTGTGAAATTAGGTGTAACTCCCGTAATGCTACTGTTTCTATGCTTTTAAAATANTGGCGTGCAACGCGATCCATATAAGTATCGTTGTGGCATGCAGCCCCATCCATAACTCACATATATATAAATATCCTCACACTTAGGTCCTCGACCTCTCTCAGTCATTAACCTCACAACCTCTCGGACACAAAAGTGGAAATTAGGGAACTAAGTCCAAATAGTTCTGTCTTTTAAAAGTGACAAGAATAAAACAGTTTTAGACATTTAACAGGTAAAACATGACTGTGGATATGCTTTTTTCAAGTAAAGTGAGGAAAAACAGTAAAAATGCCCCTAAGGGTTTCTACAGGTCGGCACAAGGCCCCAAACATGGCATACAGCCCATAATACAGTATAATATCCAAAATAAGGAATAATATAATATTTCCAAACCATATACGCGACTTAATAGTTATTACGGGATGGACTAAGTCACAGTCCCTACCGCTGCACGCCCACATGGTCATCACCTAGCATTTGCGTCACCGCATTTATCAAAACAAGTCAAATACCAGGGTTTTGTACCCTCAGTTCAAGATTTATAATGGTTACTTACCTCAAACAGGTGAAAATACTACTCTGTGACGCCTTTGACCCTCGAATCGGCCTCCACTCGCATCGAATCTATCCAAAATTCAAACAAGGACGTCAAAATACCAACTTCGCTAATTCAAGCCTAAATCTACTCCGGACATCCAAAACCCATTTCGATCACACTTCTAAGTCACAAATCACCTCCCGAAGCTAACCGAACCATCGGAACTCACATCCGAGCCCTCTAACATATAAGTCAACATCCGGTTGGCTTTTCCAACTTAAGCTTCCTTAAAAGAGACTAGGTGTCTCAAACCTTACCAAAATTATTCCGGATTCGATCCGACCAACTTGATACCACAAAACACGGATAACAAAGCATAAAGAAGCAGAAATAGGGAAAATGGTGTGGTACCTCATAAGACGATTGGCCAGGTCATCACATCCTCCCCAACATAAACAAACATTTTTCCACAAACGAGTCAAGAAACATACCTGAAGCATCAAACATGTGAGGATATCCGTTCCACATCTCCCGCTCGGTAAACCAGGTAGCCTCCTCCATGGGCCGACCTCTCCATTTCACGTTTACTGAAGCTATATCCTTTGACCTCAGCTTCCAAACCTGACGACCCAAAATATCTACTGGCTCCACATCATAGGTCAAATCATCATCCAACTGAACTGTGCTGAAGTCCAGGACATGAGACGGCTCCCCAATATACTTTCGGAGCAAAGAAACATGAAATACCAGATGCACACTCGACAAGCTGGGTGGCAAAGCAAGCTCATAAGCCACCTCCCCAATCCTCCAAAGTACGTCAAAAGGCCCAATGAACCGCGAACTCAACTTCCCTTTCTT
Source organism: Nicotiana glauca (assembly GCA_026770625.1). Lineage (NCBI taxonomy): Eukaryota > Viridiplantae > Streptophyta > Magnoliopsida > Solanales > Solanaceae > Nicotiana > Nicotiana glauca. Next base: position 13,861 of record MU764961.1, read on the forward strand.
CCCAAATCTCATAACACCCTTCATGGGTGAAACCTTCAACAGAACCTTCTCGCCAACCATGTAAGACACATCTCAAACCTTCCTATCACCACAGCTCTTTTGCCTTGACTGCCCTGTACGGAGCCTCTCGTGAATCACCTTTACCTTCTCCAACGCATCCTGTACCAAATCTGTCCCCAATAGCCTAGCCTCACCGGGATCGAACCAACCAACAAGATATCTATGCCACCTCCCACACAAAGCCTCATATGAAGCAATCTGAATACTCGATCGGTAGCTGTTGTTATAAGTAAACTCTGCGAGTGGTAGAAACTGATCCCATGACCCTCCAAACTCAATGACACAAGCACGCAACATGTCCTCCAATATCTAAATAGTACGCTCAGACTGCCCATCCATCTGAGGATGAAAAGTTATGCTCAACTCAACCTGAATACCCAACTCTCACTGCACAAACCTCCAAAACTACGATGTAAATTGAGTGTCCCTATCTGAAATGATGGAAATGGGGACACCATGCAAATGAACAATCTCCAGAATATAGATCTCTGCTAGCCGCTCTAAAGAATAGGTAGTGCAGATAGGAATGAAGTATGTGGACTTGGTCAGCCAATCCACAATCACTCAAATAGCATCGAACTTCTTCAAAGTTCGTGGAAGTCCAAAACGAAGTCCATAGTGATCCTCTCCCACTTCCGCTCTGGAATATCCATCCGCTGGAGCAAGCTACCCGATCTCTGATGCTCATATCTCACCTGCTGATAATTGAGACACCGAGCTACAGATCCCAAAATGTTTTTCTTCATTCTTCTCCACCATTAGTGCTGCCTCAAATCCTGATACATCTTTGCGTCACCCGAATGAATGGAATACCGCGAGCTATGGGCCTTCTCGAGAATCAACTCCCGAAGCCCATCCACATTGGGCACACAAATTCGGCCCTGCATCATCAACACTCCATCATCACCAATGGTCACATCCCTGGCATCCTCATGCTGAACTCTATCCCTAAGGACAAGCAAATGCGGATCATCATACTGGCGCTCTCATATGCGCTCATATAAGGAAGACCGAGAAACCATACAAGCCAATACCCCGACTGGGCTCTGAAATATCCAACCTCACAAACCGATTGGTCAAGAGCTGAACATCAACTGTGAGAGGTCTCTACCCAACTGGAATATATGCCAAACTCCCTATACTCACTGTTTTTCAGCTCAAAGCATCGGCCACCACATTGGCCTTTCCTGGATGATACAATATAGTGATGTCATAATCCTTAAGCAACTCTAAACACCTCATATGTCTCAAATTAAGATCTTTTTGATTAAACAAGTGTTGAAGATTATGATGATCGGTGAACGCCTTACAGGATACGCCATACAAGTAATGCCTCCAAATCTTCAACGCGTGAACTATGGTAGCCAACTCCAAATCATGAATGGGGTAGTTCTTCTCATGGGGCTTCAACTGACGAGAAGCATATGCAATAACTCTACCTTCATGCATCAACACACAACCAATCCCTGCTCTCAAAGCATCAGAATACACTGTATATGAACCTAAAGCTGATGGCAAAACCAACACTGGAGTTGTGGTCAAGGCTATCTTGAGCTTCTGAAAGATCTCCTCGCACTCGTCCGACCATACAAATGAAGCACACTCCTGAGTCAACTTGGTCAAGGGCGATGTGATAAATGAGAATCCCTGAACAAACCGGCGATAAATAGCCTACCAAACCAAGGAAACTGTGAACCTCCATAGCTGAGGACAGTCTGGGCCAACTCTGAACCACCTCTATCTTTTTCGGTCAATCTATATACCCTCACTGGACACCACATGTCTCAAGAATGCCACTGAACCGAGCCAAAAATCACACTTGGAGAACTTTGCATAAAGCTTCTTCTCCCTCAATCTCTACAACACAACTCTCAAGTGCTCCGCGTTCTCCTCCAGACTACGCAAATATACCAGAGTATCATCAATGAATACTATGACAAACGAGTCAAGATAAGGCCAAACACGTTGTTCATCAAGTGCATGAACATTGCTGGGGCATTGGTTAGCCCAAAGGACATAACCAGGAACTCATAATGACTGTATTTGATCCTGAAGATAGTCTTAAGAATATCCGAATCCCTGATCTTCAACTGGTGATAATCTGAACGGAGATCAATCTTGGAGAACACTCTCACTCCCTGAAGTTGGTCGAATGAAGCATCAATACGAGGTAAATGATACTTGTTCTTAATTGTTACATTGTGAAATTGCCTATAATCGATGCACATTCTCATAGTGACATCCTTCTTCTTCACAAACAAATCATTGCACCCCAAGGTGATATGCTGCGCCGAATGAACCCCTTATCAAGGAGTTCCTGAAGCCGCTCCTTCAAATCCTTCAACTCCGCTAGTTCCATATGATACAACGGAATAGAAATGGGCTGAGTGCCCGGCACCAGGTCAATACCAAAATCAATATCCCTATCCGGTAGCATGACCGGTAAGTCTGTAGGAAAAATATTAGGGAAATCCCTCACGACTAGAACAGAATCAATACTGGGAGTCTCAGCCACGACATCCCTCACAAAGGCTAGATATGAAAGTCAACCCTTCCCAACCATAAGTTGGGCCTTCAAGAAAGAGATCACTCTACTAGGAGCATAGTTAGTCACGCCTTGCCATTCGATCCTTGGCACACCTAGAATAGCCAATGTGACTGTCTTAGCATGACATTCTAGAATAGCACGACATGGAGATAGTTAATCCATCCCCAGAATGACATCAAAATCCACCATTCTCAATAATAAAAGATCAACTCGGGTCTCCAGACCCCTAATAATCACCACACACGACCGGTACACGCAGTCTACAAAAATAGTATCATCTACTAGGGTAGATACATGAATAAGAGAAACCAAAGACTCATGGACCATACCTGAATAACGAGAAAAGTATGATGACACATAAGAGAAGGTAGATCCGGGATCAAATAATACAGATGCATCTCTGTGGCAGACTAAAACAATACCTGAAATCACGGCGTCTGAAGCAACAGCATCTAGTCTCCCTGGAAGAGCATAGAAACGGGCCTGACTGCCCCCTAATCGACCTCCTCCTCTAGGGAAACCCCTAAAAGACAGACCTCCACCCTTAGCTGGCTGGGCGGGTGGTGAAGTAACTGGAGTAGAAGTCGAGGGTTGTCCCCTCTACTGAGACTGACCATCATGAAGACAAGGATACTGCCTTCTCATGTGCCCAACTCTCCATACTCATATCAACTCCCCGGTGCTGGAGATGGGGACTGAAGGGAACCCTTGGCACCAAAATGACTAGTAGAAGGACCTGACATGGAGGAACCCTGGACTGACAGAGCAGGGGGCGAGCTTTGAGCTAGAAGGGCAATAAGTAATGAGTGGCCCTGATGAGAACTGTGAAAACCAAGACCAGATGATGCCCCATGATAACCTGGGCGAGCCAAATGTGCCTGCCTGAATGAACTGCCCCTGCCCTATTAGAACTGGCCCCTCAAAGGAGTACCACTAAAGCTACTAGATCCCTGAGGCCTCTTGGCCTCCCTCTCCTCTCTCTCCTGACGGCAAACCGACTCAATCTCACGGGTAATATCAACAACCTCCTCGAAGGTAGCACCTATCACCCTCTCTCTAGTCTTAAGAATCCAAAGATGATATGTGAGGCCATCAACAAACCTTATGATCCTCTCTCGATCTGTGGGAACCAACCAAACCACATGACGGGCTAACTCAGAGAATCGCATTTCATACTGCATCACAATTATCTCCCCCTGACGCAACTGCTCAAACTGCTTACACAGCTCCTCTCGGCGCGACTGTGGCACATACTTCTCCAGGAAAAGAATGGAGAACTGCTGTCAAGTAAGGGGAGCTACACCAACAGGCATATGCCTCTCAGATGCCTCCCACCAAGTGAAGGCAGCCCCAGAAAACTGAAAGGTGGTAAATGTCACACCACTGGTCTCTAGAATCCCTGTTGTATGAAGCATCCTCTGGCACTTATCCAAGAAGCCCTGGCATCCTCGTCCTTTGCACCGCTGAAGGTCATACGATGGAGTCTACCAAACCTATCAAGTCGACGTTGCTCATCGTCTGACATAACTTGTACTACAAACTCTTGAGCTAGTACAACCGGCTTGGCTAAAGGTGCCCCCGGTGTCTAGAGTCTCTACACAAATGCCACACCACTGGTCTCTAGAATCCCTGTTGTACAAAGCATCCTCTGGCACTTATCCAAGAAGCCCTGGCATCCTCGTCCTCTGCACCGCTGAAGGTCATACGCTGGAGTCTACCAAACCTATCAAGTCGACGTTGCTCATCGTCCGGCATAACTGGTACTACAAACTCTTGAGCTAGTACAACCGGCTAGGCTAGAGGTGCTCTTGGTGTCTAGAGTCTCTGCACAACCTGCTCAGGTGTGCGAGCAACGGGGGTCTAGATGCCTCCCTCGGTCTGAGAAGTAGCTACGGTAGTAGTAGCTGAGACCGCCTGAGCCAAACTGGTACACACTGATAAGATCTGAGTTAAAGCCTCCTGAAGGCCTGGAATCACAATAGGCATAACTGGTGCCTGAGTTGGTGTTGGTGTAGCATCCACAACTGGGACCTGATCCGGAACTAGGGCAGCTCGTGGATCTGTAGCTCCTGCTCTACCCCTACCACGGCCTCGACCACGACCTCAGCCTCTGGTGGCCCTAGCTGGTGGTACCGGTGGTCGTCCATCCTGCCCGGTAGCATGTGTCCTCACCATTTGTGAGAGAATGGATTAATAGAAGTTTAGTACTCGGATCAACAGATTCGCACGACAATATTCTCAAGTATATGAAGTTTTTCCTAAAGGTTCTGCAGCCTCTTGAGGATAAATACAGATGTCTCCGTACCGATCCGCGAGACTCTACTAAATTGGCTCATGACTCGCGAGATCTATATAACCTAAACTCTAATACCCACTTTTCACAACCCCAAATACCGATCGTGATGGCGCCTATCACATTAATAGGCAAGCCAACTAAATAATTAACCACAACCATTTTTATTTTTATAGTTAGCCATTTCTATGCAGGTTTAAGTACCATACTTTTCATAATCAGTGTTTAAAACAACAACTAAATACATGAAAGTTAATAAAACATGAACTGCACAGCCTCACAAATCTGGTGTCACGAGTCTAGAGCCTCTAATACAAGTCTGAATACCTACTACATCAACAGTCTAGGAATTGCGAAAAAGATAACAAGATAGAAGGGATAAACAGGGCTGTGGATGCCATACAGCTACCTGGAAATTTCCGTCAACACACTGGATCAGCTAAACAGCCCTCACTCGGCCGCTCGGGCACCTGGATCTACACACAAGGTGCAGGGAGTAACGGAGTACGCCAACTCAGTAAGTAACTAAAGTAAATAAGTACTGAAAGCAGCGACGAGCAGTTCAAAAGCATATAACTGAAAATCACAGGATAACAGACCAACTTTATAGTTTAAAACCAGTTTCGTCACAGAATCAGCTTTTCCAGTTTAAAACATTTGAAATCCGATACTTAATAATCTTTTCAATAGAGGCTTGTTTAAAAACAGAGTGAAATCAGTGAAAACATCATAACTAGGCCCATCGAGCAAGGAATCACTCGAAATATGGCCATTCGGGAAGCCTCTCAGCCACTCGTGACTCAAACATCGTCACTCAGCCTCACAATATCTCATAATAATAGAAATCATAATAACAGTTACGGCGTGCAGCTCGATCTATATATTTATAATTGACTACACTCACTAGGGGTGTGCAGACTCCGGAGGGGCTCCTACAGCCCAAGCGTCATATCGCTGCGGCGTGCAGCCCGAGCCAATATATATATATATATATATATATATATATATATATATATATATATATATATATATATATA
>MU764961.1:23403-56038 GCA_026770625.1 Nicotiana glauca
TCCTATCTCTCATCTCTTTAGAGACCAACTTCCCCTCCGCCTTCCACCGCCCTTACTCCGCCCACCGAAAATCGCCTCACAGCGGTACCGGTGGTCCAAACAGCCCCAAAATTTCACCGTAGACTCCCCTCAACCTCCCCATTCCGAAACCCCAAACCATCTCTCTCGAATCCCAACCCAGTTTCTCGAATATCCGTTTGTAGGTCCAAACCCTAGCGCCGCCACAGTTTCTCCGGTGGCGAGCCCACCTCCCCTCAACCCCAAAATCACACTATACAACCACCTTAATATCCTAATGCCTAATCCATCATTGTTTTCCCTCAAATAATACTAGAACCTCTCAAATATCAAATCTGAGTCTGAGCCCTAACTCGAAATCGATGGGTTCATTAGCGATTGAGACCACAGTGGATCTTGACCATGTGTTTTCACTTGAAAACATATGGCTAAGACCCCGTGTGGTCAAAATCGAGAGTCTGAGGAAAGTATTTCTAAGATTGGCCAGTGTTTAGGTATTTCTCTTTCATTCGTTTTTATTCTCTCTTCTTTCTTGGATTGTTGTTGGTCACTCCTCATCTCATACTCCTTTCTTTAATTTTTTTTAAATGTTCTGATTCTCCAAATTTGTTGGTCCATTGATTTATTTCATGAATTAGGTTGTTCGTTTTAATTAATTAATTCCATGCTTGTTGCTGATAATCAATCATATCTTGAGTCCATTTTAAGTAGTCAATTTCATTTTTTCTACCTTACACATGATCGCAGAAACTGGTCTGGGTCTTTTCTGTTTTGTTTGGTTTTGAAATGATTCTATTTGAACGTTAAGTTTAGAGTTTGTTCATTAGCTGTATCTTTTTTTCGATTCTGATAATCCAACCGGTTTGTTTAGAAAATGGTTTGTTTAAATAACATAAGACTAAAGGGTTAATTTAGATAGTCTAAACCTAAGGGACCTCAATAATTAACTTAAAAAGCTATTAAATGGATGAGTTTTGTTTGATTTGTTTCGAATAATTAGGATGTTGTTTGGTATTAAGACTGAAGTTTGTATCTTGTTTAATTCACTTAGGCAGTCGAATTAGGAATTAGTTTGAATCAAATTAATGCTTGTTTAGATGTATATATATAAGTGTTCACTTGTTAAGAATACTCTGTGATGACAGAATGGTAATGCACTACTAAATTAACGAATTGTTTAATCAAAAAGGGGATCAGTAGTGCAGATAACACCTTATTTAGTGCCCTTTGTAGAGGCTGGTAATCAGGATAGAACATGGGAGGAAAAAGGCTAAAAAATAAAAGTGTAAAAGGGGTACATTGGATGGAAAGGGAAGAGGACATACACTTTGAAAATGGATACAAAATGATATATAAGGGAGGTATGAAGTAAAGAAGAGGGAGACATTAATAGAGAAGAAAGAGGGCATCGCATGAGAGAAAAATATTCTCAAATACTCTGATATACATTCGGATGTACATACTGATACACACTGGTATACAGGTAGATATAAGTCTGGAGTTAAAGGTTTAGGAGATCGGATTTTTGAAATACAAAAAGGGAAAGAAAACTTCTACTGTTTGATCAATTCTCGTTGTTTTCTGATTCTTACAGAGTCTGAAAATAGTAGTTCTTCATTGTGGAAGTTAAATTGATTTGAACATGGTTTTAAAACTTCGTTCCAAGTCTGCTGGGTTGTTTTTCGAGTGGGATTCTTTCTTGCGGGTTATTGCATATCGATTCTGGTTTTGAAGCTGGGTTTCATTAATATTTTGCTGACTGATTATTGTTGTTGCTGCTGTTGATTCATTACCTCTTTCTCTGTTCTATCCATATCCAGGTACTTCATCCTATAAACTCAATTGATTGTCCTGGAATTTGAAGAATGAAATGGAAAACAAGAGATGAAGTTTATGCACTGTTTTCCGATTCGAAACTCTATTAATTTTGCCATCTAAATTTACTTGCCTGGAGTTAATGTATAAGCACATTTGATTTTATCTATTGTGAGAATCTGGTGTAATTCATGTAGTACAATAGCATGTGTATAATTCCTATTATTTAGTTGACTGAAGCTAATCGTTTGCTGAGCATGTCGTGTATACACTATGAATTTAGTAGCAACATCTGAAGACTAATAACTGCATCTTGTGTATAAACCAGTTTCATTTAGATTCAACAGTTAAAAGTAGTGAGGTTGAGGCGCTTAACGCATAGTTATCGGTTCATTGTTTAATGCAAAAATCATCTTTAATAATTGGAGACAAATACTAAATTGATTTACAAATTATTTAATGTTTCTTCCACATATGCTTATTGGATCAGGCTCCTATAATTCTTGATTCTATATTTCGGTATGTGTATGTGGGGTTTGAATCATGAAGAGTCCACAGTTAGAGACGTTTGGGCTTCTTTGGGCCTGGACGTCAAATTACCATGTGGCAGGAGTAGTGCTTGCCCAAATGTCAAAGGACAATGAGACCATGTGTCTGGGCCTCTCAATTTCAGTAGTAGACCTGCGCCTAAGGCTCCAGCAAGGACAATTGTCTTTGTTTGAAGATTAGGCTCGATCTAATAAGCCCAAACCTGTTGTTTATATCAAGTGATACTTCCCTCCTATCGGGCTATCCAATTATTATTAGTGCTGGGCCTAACCATTCTAAGTAATATTACCACAAACAATTATTTAGAATTTTAGCAATAGGTTGAATATTAATCATTTCCACCCGTTAGTTAGAATAGAGATTTAATCCAATTAAATAGAAAACATCCTTTAAAAAGGAAAATTGAGGTGCGCCACGCCAAATAAAAATCACAAATTGCGTGGCCCTTTTTTTAATTACTTCTATTAAAATATTTAGAATTCGGGATGTGCCATTTAGCGAATTTTCATGGCCTCCCACAAAGTTAATAACGCGCTAGTTGCTTTAGGGGCGCATGTTAAATAAATCTACCTTCTTAAACCTGGGGTCACATGAATCCAAATCCCAAAATATTGAATAAGAGGTGTTCCGGATTGCGGTACATTTCATGTGACGCGAGCCAAAGGCATGTTTTAAACGACGTTCGATATTTTTTAAAATTAAAGAAAAGCGATTGAAAGTTTAAAATGGGCACATATGTTCAAAGGTTCTAAAATCAGATAACGAAGCCGAATATGACAGTTGAGCGACCGTGCTAGAACCACGGAACTCGGGAATGCCTAACACCTTCACCTGGGTTAACCGAATTCCTTACACGGATTTCTGATTCGCGGATTGTTAAACAGAGTCAATCTTTTCCTCGACTCGGGATTCAAACCGTGACTTGGGATATCATAAATCTCCCAAGTGGCGACTCTGAATCGTTTAATAATAATCCCGTTTCGATTGTCCTTTAATTGGAAAAACTCTTTTATTATACCATTCGAGGTGTAGTGAAAAAGGAGGTGTGACAGCTCTGGCGACTCTGCTGGGGACGGTGACCCAGAACCACTGGTTCAGGGTCAGAAATTCGAGCTTGGAATAAATGTTATATTGCCTTTATTTATTATCTGATTTTTATTACATGTTTGGGCCTAATGTGCTAAATGCTTCTTTTTGCAGCTTTGATATTGTCTTAATTGTGTATAAAACTGCTACGAAATCCTTCTCTTCTCATCTCCGGGGATGTGCTCGCTGGTCGAGACTCCCTAATCTAGTAATGTTATACCGTAAAGTAAGAAAGAAGCTCGGACAAGTTACTAAGTCGCATGGCCTTTTGGTTCCCAGTACGTAGCCCCCTCCTCGACTCGAGTTGTCCGCTCGAGTACACAAGTCTAGAACAAATACCCAGGTTTTTAACCTAGAATAACTCACCCTCATGCCGAATCCCTAGTAGGAACGTTTGTTTGTATCATGTGCATTTGAATTTGGAGACTCAACAGAGGGGCTGGATTTCTCTAGGACATGTGTACCAAAAATAAAGGGACCATCCTGATGCATCTTACTTGCTAATTGTACATTTATTTGCTTCGGATCTGCATGTTAACCGGTTTTAAAAATGGGAAGAGAATCGAAAAATGAGAAAAAAAAAAGAGTTTTTGTTGTAAATGTTTGTTTTGTTCTTTAAAAAATAGTTAGTTTTTTTTTTTGTCAAAATAGGCAGAACTACGTAAGTTTGATTCTCACCGGATATGGGATACGTAGGCAATCCATATCGGGTTCAACTATTTTAAAAAATTAGGGGTAAATAAAAGTTTTTTCATAAGTAAGGTGATGTCATTCTTGTCCAAAATAGCCAAATATCCGCAAAAGGACGCCGGAAGGTCATTTTTGCAGGAACAGCCGCCTTTGGTCATTTCTCAAAATTTTTTTGGTCGGTTAGAAAACACAGTCTTTAAATATTTTTCGAAAGTGCTGAAAGGTCGTATTCGCAAAACCGGATATTTTTATGAAAGTTTTTGAGAAACAGTGATGATTTTAAAAAAAAATAAATAAAAAATATATGTATTTGTCAGTCAGAGACTGTTAGCCTATTTTTAGGCTGTATTGTCATGTTGATGCTAAAGTCTTTTGGAGTCTGTTAATATTGTAGTAAAATGTGTCTTTGTAACAAAAAAACATTTTTCTTTTATGAAAAAAAATCCAGAACTACGCTCGGTCTGATTCATGAAGGGGTCATGATACGTAGGCAATCTCTGTAAGATTCGACCACAACTAAAAAAAAAATAAAGTATAAAAAAAAGAAAAAATTAAAAAAAAGGCTTGGGTGACAATAGAAGAAGAGTTCATGATTTGGAAAGGTCGGGGTAACACAAGCAACCGAGCAAATGCATAATATAAATGGTTAACTGCTTAGGTGTATTGCATCCCTAATGTGCATTTGCCTATTTGTTAAAAGCCCTAAGGCTAACATGATGCTCCCATTTTGTTCAATATTCAGAAAGGTGGTAGGTTTGTGGTTCCCAAAGTAGTAACTCCTCTCCACAACCTGAAAGCCAAAAGGCAATGGCAGATAACAACAAAATTGCGTTGGTTGATATTGGTACCCAAAAGTGGCTGGTTGAACAAGACACTGGCTTGGCTGATGAGGCAAGGATGTTAAGGCAGCACATAACAAATATGTATCAGTCTTGGATGGTTGGGAAGGCACCACCACCGCCACCACTTGGTTTCTCGGATAATGCCCTTACCCAAACTTTGGTATCTCCCAATCACCCTAGTATCTCCATCACTCTTCCTCCAAGTTCTGGGAGGCTGAAGAACATAGAACAGTGCTTAAAGAATGTGCAAGTTACGGGAGACCAAGGCAGCATGTCTTACCAAGAGTTGTGTACACTCCTTCACGTTCGCCTGCCCGCAAGGTTTAAAGTGCCAAAATTTAACTTGAATAATAAGTGTGGAGATCCGGTAGCCCATCTGAGGGATTATTGCAGTGTTGTCAAGAAAGATGATTTGTTGATAGCGTATTTCTGTAAAAGCTTGACTGGGGTAGCTTTGGATTGGTATAATCGTCAAGATGTCGGTAAGTGGCATACATGGGATGACATGGCTCAAGATTTTGTGCGACACTTTTAGAACAATACAGACATTGTCCCAGACCACTCCTCCATATCTCGGATGGAAAAGAAACCTAAAGAAAGTTTTAGGAAATTTTGGCTCAGATGGAACGAACAAGTTGCTCAGGTTAATCCTCTCATGGACAAAAAAGATATTGTTGAGCCCCGCCGACGACATGGTCCAGTGGTCGTTCTTGCTAAACGCTCTCAGTCTCCATATCGACCCCGTGTATATCCTTTTAATCCTCCCGGCTACTATTTCCCTCCACAGAACCCCCGAAATCATACATCACTTCCCCGATATCCTGTCCATAATGCACCAATATATGCTCCACATACCCAAGGCCCGCAATGGCCCGCACCACATCCACAAATGTCTTACCCGTCCCCACAAGCCTACCAAAACCCTCCTGGATCAGGTTTCTAGCCCAATCAAGCATTTAAGAATGAGAGGTTGCAGAGAAAGAAAACCTTCACTCCATTGGGAGAGATATATGCCAATATGTTCCAGAGGCTAAGGAAATTGGACATGTTGAAGCCGATTTAGATAAAAATTCCAAACCATCTTCCAAAGAAGCTTGATTTTTCTCAAAGGTGCGCATATTGCTCAGATGCCCTGGGGCATGACATAGAAGAGTGTTGGCATCTGAAGGGAGCAGTCCAGAAGCTTATTGATGCAGGTGACATTACCGTGCAAAATCCAAATGCAAAAGATACTAGCCAAAGTCCATTGACTATTCACAATAAGACGCATATAGAGGACATGATTTGTATGGAAAAGGAATATAGGAACTATTCTGAGATTCTTGGAGGGCCACCGGCCGCAAAACTTTCAGCACTATCACTCTTGGTTCTGGAAGTTGATCATAAGAACGAGCCGGATAAAGGGACCCAAAAGCAAGTTGCTAAGGATAATGAGATGAATACTTGTGAAGGTTCTAGAGATGTTAATGATGAACTCAGTAGCTAAGATGCAGTGCTTGGTAATTGGAAAGACGCTCCGTCTCTTGGCTAGCCAGGGTGGAGTTTTGGTGGCTTATTTTGTTGTCATTTCAGTTGTCTGGGTTATTTCAGGGTTGTAATTCGAATATTATCTTATAACTCAAACCCTTCTATCCTTTTATTTTGCTTGGTTTGTTTAGTTGTAGTAACTCGTTTAGTGCTATCTAGGTTTGTTCTGGGGTTGTAACCCCAGTTCAGTTTGCTTGTCTTTATGTTCGAACCGTTTTACCGTCTAATGCAATTTCTTGTTTTTTGGTATTTCTTGTCATTTTCTTTTATTTATTTCTCTCCTCTTTACAGTACTTTTCCTATCGACTCTAGTAACATGACATGCACGCATAATTATAGGTCTAATCATAAAGGTTAGTTCAATCATGAAACAATTGGGAAGATAATAGGGGCACTTGAGGGAAATAAGAACACTTTGAGATCATTCGAGCCCGAATTGTGTGAAACTGGGGCAGATAGAACATAAAGAAATATTGTTGAAATGTGTCATGCCGCATCGGTTTAAAGCCAAAGGCAAGTTTGCCCCAAATTACAGGGGTCGTTCGTGGTAATGAGAGTGAGGGTGTTGTCCAATGGTGCTTTGTAGTTAACAGATGTAGAAGGCGAATGTGTGGATATGATTATCAAGTCTCGTACAATCAAAAGATGTTACGAATGTTTTTCTTGGTTTGTTTAATTGTGTTGTTTACGCTTGACATGTTTTGAAGATTGGAATGATGAAGGCGTTTTATTCTACTATCTAAACACTTTATTGTTTGTTACCCCTTTGAGCCTTATTTATTTTCTTTCATACCCCTCTTTCGGAATCAGCAACAAAGATCATAAATGCAAGCACGAAAGATAAGAAATAAAAAATGGAAAAAACAAAAGATGGAAGGAAAAGAAAAGAAAAATCACAAAAACAAAGTAATTCATATGGTGTGAACTACGTTCGACCTGATTCCTTTTAAGGATACGTAGGCAGCCTCACGGTTCGGTCTCATCAAAACAAAAAATCGAAAGATCCCCATGCAATGATATTGGGGCAGAAGTTGTGGTTGTTGTAAGAGATCTGATTCCAAAAGTTGTAATTTTGATTCCTTTCAATCTGTTTTTGAGCCTTTATCCTTTCTTTCTTACACTATCCAAAAGCCCACGTTACGGTCCAAAGAAAGACCATCTGATCAGTCTTCAAAAGATGCCATGTCAAGCAAGTAAAGGTGAGCCATATCAGGGGCAACACTCTGGTCCAAATGAGGAAGATGAAAAACAAAAATGAGAGAGTCTTATTCGGTGAAAACCTTCACAGTCACCACAAGGCGAGGGTAAGTTGAGAGAAAGAACAAAATGAGATAGGCTTGATGGTGAAAACCCTTCGGGCACTACAAGTAGAATAAGGATTGTGAATCAGATTGGATAATCAGAGCATTGAAGCTCAGTTTCACGGCGAAAAGGTAAAACAAGAGTTGAACATTAGACTTTCTTAACACAATAGGCCATAAGTGCATATCGTGGTCAATAGAGTTGGTATCCACATCTGATAGGTTTCTAGTTTGTAATTTTCTTGTTAGGCATCATCTATTTCCATTTTCCTTCACTTTGTTCCTTTTGTTTTGTTTACTTCTTCTTCTTGAGTCTGTTTGGTCAAAACAAGTGAGAAGTGACTTCAAAATCTGCTACCAACTGAACAAAACGGGATCTGGCTAGCACATTAAAGTAGCATAAGTCAGGAAAGAACAATATGCGCACTGAGTTGTTACTGTCAACATGCCTTGCTCCCCCTAAAGACTCTTGTCAGCTTACTTGGTGCAAACAAAGATAACTTGTGATTCTCTCTAACAGATAAATTGCTCAAAAAGCCAGAAGTCATTCAAGATATCGGAAAAGGGCACCTAAGTAAAAATATCCAGTTGGGATAAGGCTGTTTGAGCTGCAAATACAAATGGTATTGGGTGTGAAACAATCAGAGTTGGTGCAGAACAAAAGTCTCTTGAGACCGAGTCAGGTTAATCGAGCAAAAGCCAAGATGCTCAAGACTCAAGGCCACAAACCGACCACCGTTTTCAAAACTAACAAATTTTTCTTTGTATAAAACAGGAACAAAGCAGTGCAAGGAAGGCGATTCCAAAAAAAAATAGAAGAGCCGCAAAGGGAAGTTTCTCAAATCTTTGTCTTTTTCTATCTTGCTCGTGTGCATAAAATTTTGCCATTGGGTCGTCACATTTTGCCTACTAGGATAAAAATCCGAGTCTGATGGATTTTTCTCCCAATAAAAATCTTAGTCTGATGAATTTTTCTCCTAAGATAGGAAACCTAGTTTGATGAATTTTCTCCTAGGATCGAAATCTTAGTCTGATGAATCTTTCTCCTAGGATAGAAGACCTAGTCTGATGAACTTTCTCCTAGGAACAAAATCTTAGTGTGATGAATTCTCTCCTAGGATATACGTCTTAGTCTGACAAATTTTTCTCCTAAGATAGAAGACCTGGTCTGATTAACTTTTTCCTAGGATCAAAATCTTAGTCTGATGAATCTTTCTCCTAAGGTACCAAAAAAATGACCTAGTCTGATGAACTTTCTCCTAGGATCAAAATCTTATTCTGATGAATTTTTCTCCTAAGATAAGAAAACCTAGTCTGATGAATCTTTCTCCTAGGATCAACATCTTAGTCTGATAAATCTTTCTCCTAAAAAACCAAAAAAAATAACCTAGTCTGATGAACTTTCTCCTAGGATCAAACTCTTAGTCTGATGAATTTTTCTCCTAAGATAAGAAAACCTAGTCTGATGAATCTTTCTCCTATGATAAATTTCTTAGTCTGATGAATCTTTCTCCTAAGATAATAAAATGATGAACTCTCTCATAGGATAAAAATCTTAGTCTGATGAAACTTTATCCTAAGATAGAAAACCTAGTCCGATGAATTTTCTCCTAGGGTAATAATTAAAAAAAAGGGAAGTCTGAATTCGAAAAAAAAGAAAAGGAAAAAAAGGGGAAGTTTGGATTTGAAAAAGAAGGGAGTCAATTTTTAGTTTTTTTTAAATCAAGGGCCCCGCATGGAGAATAGGGTCAGTCTTTACTTTAGTCAAGCTTAGTTTAGAATTCTCCTAGTCTATTCTTCAGTTTACCCTCATCATTGCATCAGTAGTATTAGTGGTTTACAATTTTTCTAACAACTCGTAAATCTTCCTAGTGCAAATTGGGGCAGAAGATTTCATTTGTTTTACTTGTTTTGATTTCAGGAACCCACCCGGAGGAACAAAAGGGAAGGCAACAATGGTCAAAAGAAGACAATTCAAGTTTCAAGAGGAAACAATTAAAATTTCATAGGAAGGGAAGAAGCAATTCAGGATCAACAATCAGGTATCCGCCTGACGAGAGGGCAGAGCAGCTCAAGAATTCGATGCAAGACAGCAACAAAGGAACTTCTAAGGAAAATATAAGTCAACGAAGGCAACGACAGTCACAAGAACAAGTTTGAAAATAAATATCTGTAATTCATAGACTATAGCTTAGTTTAGCTTCTTTATTTTTTAGCACGGTGTAATAAGGAGGTCAGTAAGCAGTAACAGCAGTAGTAACAACAATAATAATGAAATCGCAGCTTCATGGTAGTCCCAGCTACCAAAACTTCTCGAACTACATTGACCTGATTCCTTTTTAGCCAAGGATATGTAGGAAACCTTTGAAGCAGAGGTTCGGTCAAATCTTTCAAAAAATGCTTCACATGGAGTATTCAAACAGACAAAAATCGCTCGTATCCGCTCACTTTATCTTTGCACGAAAACTCTTCGTGTTTCCTGACAAAGAGCGGCAGCTGTGAGCACGTGATTTTTGCCTCACACGAATTACTCCCAAAAAATTCAAGATAAAATGATTTTTTTTCCTTTGTGTGCAATTTTGTGAATTTTTGTGGTATTTTTCGTTACTGGTCGCATTTGTTTATGCATGTTTGTCCAGGCTAAATTAGTGAGAAAATACAAAAAATAGGTTGCATTTGCATTCATGATTTAATTTTATAATTTTTAAGTTGGGTAGTAAATTACTTATTTTTATAAAATGGAGAAAAACATAAAAATAAAAAAGTGCGCTTTGGATTTTTAGTGTTTAATTGTGTGATTTGGTATTTAATTATTTGTGATAATTATTATTTAGAGCTAATTAGTGTTTTTAAGTCAATTGGGTTTTATAATTCAATTTAGGGTTTAGGTTTAATTTTGGAAAAATAATTTAGAAGAAAATAAAAGAAAAAGAAAAGAAGAGAAAAGAAAATCGGAATTGGGCCAAAAATTCAAGAGGCCCAAACAAATCAGTCCAAAAACCTGTCTAAAATCGGCCTAGACCCACCCCTATCCAATCCGTCTCCAGCCCCAGCTAAAAGACGCCATTTCAAGCATCTCAATCTAAGCCTTTGATTGTCTTCGATCTAACGGTCAAGAATCCTCCCCGAAACTCGACCCTGACTCATCGATCCAAATACCCGGTCTACCCCAGCACCCCATCAAACAAAACGGCCCCATTTCAATTAGTGATTCGATCAGAACCGTTGGATTCTAATCATCCAATGGCTCTAATTGATTCTACGATTTCAATATACCAAAACCCCGAACCCCAAACCCCTCAGACCAAACCCCCGCACCCTCACTCATCTCTCTTATCTCTTTAGAGACCAGCTTCCCCTCCGCCTTCCACCTCCCTAACTCCGCCCACCAAAAATTGCCTCACGGAGGTTCTGGTGGTCCAAATAGCCCCAAAATTACACCGTAGCCTCCCCTCAACCTCCCCATTCCGAAACACCAAACCATCTCCCTCAAATCCCAACCCAGTGTCTCAAATATCCATTTGTGGGTCCAAACCCTAGCGCCGCCACAGTTTCTCCGGTGGCGACGCCACCTCCACTCAACCCCAAAATCACACCATACAACCACCTTTACATCCTAATGCCTAATACATCATTGTTTTCCCTGAAATGAAACTAGAACCTCTCGAATATCAAATCCGAGTCTGAGCCCTAACTCGAAATTGATGGGTTCATTGGCTATTGAGACCACACTGGATCTTGACGATGTGTTTTCACTTGAAAACACATGGCTAAGACCGCGTGTGGTCAAAATCGAGAGTCTGAGGCAAGAATTTCAAAGATTGGCCAGTGTTTAGGTATTTCTCTTTCATTCGTTTTTATTCTCTCTTCTTTCTTGCATTGTTCATGGTCACTCCTCATCTCATACTCCTCTCTTTTATTTTTTTTAAATGTTTTGATTCTCCGATTTTGTTGGTCCATTGATTTATTTCATGAATTAGGTCGTCCGTTTTAATTAATTAATTCCATGCTTGTTGTTGATAATCAATCATATCTTGAGTCCATTTTAAGTAGTCAATTTCATTTTTTCTACCTTACACATTATCGCAGAAACTAGTTTGCGTCTTTTCTGTTTTGTTTGGTTTTGAAATTATTCTGTTTGTATGTTAAGTTTAGATTTTGTTCATTAACTGTCTCTTGTTTTCGATTATGATAATCCAACAGGTTTGTTTAGAAAATGGTTTGTTTAAATAACAGAAGACTAAAGGGTTAATTTAGATAGTCTAAACCTAAGGGACCTCAATAATTAACTTAAGAAGCTATTAAATGGATGAGTTTTATTTGATTTGTTTCGAATAATTAGGATGTTGTTTGGTATTAAGACTGAAGTTTGGATCTTGTTTAATTCACTTAGGCAGTCGAATTAGGAATTAGTTTGAATCAAATTAATACTTGTTTAGATGTATATATAAGTGTTCACTTGTTAAGAATACTCTGTGATGACAGAATGGTAATGCACTACTAAATTAATGAATTGTTTAATCAAAAAGGGGATCAGTAGTGCAGATAACACCCTATTTAGTGCCCTTTGTAGAGGCTGGAAATCAGGATAGAACATGGGAGGAAAAAGGCTAAAAAATAAAAGTGTTAAAGGGGTACACAGGATGGAAAAGGAAGGGGACATACACTTTGAAAATGGATACCCAATGATATATAAGGGAGGTTTGAAGTAAAGAAGAAGGGGGCATTAATAGAGAAGAAAAAGGGCATCGCGTGAGAGAAAAATTTTTTGAAATACTCTGATATACATTCGGATATACACACTGATACACACTGGTATACACACTGGTATATAGGGTAGATATAAGTCTGGAGTTGAAGGTTTAGGAGATCAGATTTTTGAAATACAAAAAAAGGGAAAGAAAACTTCTACTGTTTGATCAATTCTCATTGTTTTCTGATTCTTACAGAGTCTGAAAATAGTAGTTCTCCATTGTGGAAGTTAAAATTGATTTGAACTTGGTTTTAAAACTTGGTTCCAAGTCTGCTGGGTTGTTTTTCGAGTGGGATTCTTTCTTGTGGGTTATTTCATATCGATTCTGGTTTTGAAGCTGGGTTTCATTGATATTTTGCTAATTGATTGTTGATGTTGTTGCTGTTGATTCATTACCTCTTTCTCTGTTCTATCCATATCCAGGTATTTGATCCTGTAAACTCAATTGATTGTCCTGGAATTTGAAGAATGAAATGAAAAACATGAGATGAAGTTTGTGCACTGTTTTCGGATTCGAAACTCTATTAATTTTGCCTTCTAAATTTACTTGCCTGGAGTTAATGTATAAGCACATTTGATTTTATCTATTGTGAGAATCTGGTGTAATTCATGTAGTACAATAGCCTGTGTATAATACATGTTATTAGTTGACTGAAGCTAATTGTTTGCTAAGCATGTGTTGTATGCACTATGAATTTAGTAGCTACATCTGAAGACTAGTAACTGCATCTTGTGTATAAACCAGTTTTATTTAGATTCAACAGTTAAAAGTAGTGAGGTTGAGGTTCTTAAAACATGTTTATCGGATCAGTGTTTAATGCAAAAATCATCTTTAATAATTGGAGACAAATACTAAATTGATTTACCAATTATTTGATGTTTCTAGCACATTAGCTTATTGGATCAGGCTCCTATAATTCCTTGATTCTATATTTCTATATGTGTATGTGGGGTTTGAATCATGAAGACTCCACAGTTAGAGACGTTTGGGCCTCTTTGGGCCTGGACATCAAATTACCATGAGGCAAGGGTAGTGCTAGCCCAAATGTCAAAGGACAATGAGACTATGTGTCTGGGCCTCTGAATTTCAGTAGTGGACCTGCGCCTAAGGCTCCAGCAAGGACTATTGTCTTTGTTTAAAGATTGGGCTCGATCTAATAAGCCCAAACCCGCTGTTTATATCAAGTGATACTTCCCTCCAATCGGGCTGTCCAATTATTATTAGTGCTGGGCCTAACCATTCTAAGTAGTATTACCACAAACAATTAATTAGAATTTTAGCAATAGGTTAAATATTAATCATTTCCACCCATTAGTTAGAATAGAGATTTAATCACAGTAATAGAAAATATCCTTTAAAACGCAAAATTGAGGTGCGCCGCGCCAGATAAAAATTACAAATTGCGTGACCCTTTTTTAATTACTTCTATTAAAATATTTAGAATTCGGGAGGTGCCATTTAGAGAATTTTCATGGCCTCCCACAAAGTTAATAACGCGCTAGTTGCTTTAGGCACGCATGTTAAATAAATCTACTTTCTTAAACCTGGGTGCACATTTAATGTGACCAAAATGCAAATCCCAAAACATTGAATAAGAGGTGTTTCGGATTTCGGTGCATTTCATGTGACGCGAGCCAAAGGCATGTTTTAAATGACGTTCAATATTCTTTAAAATTAGATAAAAGCGGTTGAAAGTTTAAAATGGGCACATATGTTCAAAGGTTCTAAAGTCAGATAACGAAGCCAATTATGACAGATGAGCGACCATGCTACAACTACGGAACTCGGGAATGCCTATCACCTTCTCCCGGGTTAACAGAATTCCTTACACGGATTTCTGATTCGCGAATTATTAAACAGAGTCAATCTTTTCCTCGACTCGGAATTCAAACCGGTGGCTTGGGACACCATAAATCTTCCAAGTGGTGACTCTGAATCTTTTAATAATAATCTCATTTCAATTTTATTTTAATTGGAAAAACTCCCTTTTATGATACCATTCGGGGTGTAGTGAAAAAGGAGGTGTGACAATTAGTACTAGAACTACTAATATTTTTCAACTATTACATTTTAAATATGTGGGGACCTTGCAGTGTGTCCACTTTTGATGGTAATAGGGTCTTTCTTACAATTGTGGATGATTACTCTCGAGTGACTTGGATTTTTCTCTTGCAATTTAAAAGTGATGTCATAATTGTCTTTAAGTCATTTCATAAGCTGATACAAATACAGTTCAATGGAAAGGTGCAAACAATTAGAACTGATAATGGTGGAAAGTTTGTAAATTTAGCTATGCAGGAGTTATGAACATCCATGGGATAGTTCATCAGAAGATATGTGTTTATACACCACAACAAAATAGTGTAGCAAAGAGGAAGCATAGACATTTTCTTGAAGTTTCAAGGGCACTCAAATTTCAAGAAAATATACCTATGAAGTTCTAGGGACATTATATTTTAAAAGCAGCATATGTTATTAACAGGCTGCCATCACAGTCACTTGATGGTAAATCCCATATGAGGGGTTCTTTAACATGAAAACCTCAATTTCTCACTTGAGAACATTAGGCTATCTTTGTTTTGCAAGTGTTCTACCTAGAACTGATAAATTTTCTAGTAGAGCAGTTAGGGATGTTTTTATGGGATATTCTAGTATCACTAAAGGATATATCCTATATGACTTGGATAAGGATAGATTTTTTGTCAACAGAGATGTGGTGTTCAATGAATCCACATTTCCTTTTCAAGATACAACTGGTGATAGTAGGAACCAAGTCAAGCCTGTTGTTACTGATGTTTTTAGTCTTGAAGATACAAATGCATATGAGCCTGGTGTTCCAATTGCTGAACAACTGCATGTTCAAGATAATCCTACAGATGATATTACACAGCCATCAAACAACTTTGAACCAGACCTACACAATATAATGGGTTCTGAAGCTCAACATAATACCACTATTAACAGTTCTTCACCCATAGTCCCTGATTCAATGGGGACACTTTCAGAAGCACCATATACATCCCTTCATAATTCTCGTGAAGGACAGAGACATCATGATACCTTACGAAGGTCACAATGGGAGTCCAAAGAGCCAATCTGGTTGAAATATTATGTGACTAAAATAAGGTCAGGGTACTCTGCCTTATATCCCATACACAATCATATTTCATATGCTAAGCTATCACCTTCGTATCAAGCTTACCTGGGAGTTTTCTCTTCTATTGTTGAGCCTAACACTTTTCAGGAAGCTTCTAAGGACCCTAGATGGGTAGAAGCCATAAAAACTGAGATTCAAGCTCTATAAGACAACAACACCTGGGACCTAGTTCAGCGACCTCAATAAAAGACAGCTATAGGCTGTAAATGGGTGTATAAAGTCAAGCTTAAGGCTAATGGTGATGTGGAGAGGTTCAAAGCAAGACTAGTATCCAAAGGATATAATCAAAGAGAAGGTCTTGATTACAATGAGACTTTTTCTCCTGTAGTGAAGATTACTACTGTCAGAACTGTTCTCTCCTTAGTAGCCATGCATAATTGGACAGTCCAACAACTAGATGTCTACAATGCCTTCTTCCAAGGAGATATACATGATGAAGTGTACATACAGCTGCCACAAGGTTTTACAAGTCAGGGGGAATCTAGATTTGTGTGTACACTTGTAAAATCTCTCTATGGATTGAAACAAACAAGTAGAAAATGGAACTTGAAACTCACAGAGGCACTGCTACAGGCTGATTTTAAGTAGAGTAACCTAGATCATTCTTTATTCATCAAGAAGAAAGGAGCAGATATAGTGATAATCCTAATATATGCTGATGATATGCTAGTGACATGAAACAACTTGAAGCTGATTGAAGCCACCAAAAGCTTCTTGCAACAAGCCTTCAAGATCAAAAATTTAGGTGATCTGAAGTTCTTCCTCGGCATGGAGTTCAGCAGGTCAGCCAAAGGCATTTTGATAAATCAGAGGAAGTATGCATTGGAGATAATATCAGACTTGGGGTTGAGTGGAGCAAAACCAGCCTGGAATCCATTAGAGACAGGTGCTAAATTGACAGTTCCAGAACTAGACAGACTTATGGGAATAACAGAGGACCAAATGCTAGAAGATATAGGCCAATATCAGAGGCTTATTGGAAAGTTGTTATACCTAACCATGTCTAGGACAGACATTGCATTCCCTGTGCAAACTCTCAGCCAGTTCATGCAGTAGCCAAAAAGGTCTCATTGGGATGCAACTATGAGAGTAGTGAAGTATATTAAAAGGGAACCAGGTCTGGGAATCTTGTTGAGTAGTCAAAAATCAAGTGATATCAGTGTATATTGTGATGTTGGCTAGGCCTCGTGTCCTAACACTAGAAAGTCAGTGTCAGGATATCTTGCCAAATTTGGAGAGTCACCAATCTCGTGGGAATCAAAGAAGCAGAATACAGTTTCTAAGAGTTCAGCAAAAGTTAAGTATAGAAGAATGGCCACGAAAGAACAAAGCATATAGAGATCGATTGTCTTTTTATTAGACAACAGATACAAGAAGGACTAGTGAAGACTCAGTACATCCCTTTAAAGAAGCAACAAGCAGATATCCTGACTGAAGGGCTAGGAAGACCACAACATGAGTATTTGGTTGGCAAGCTGGGAGTTCTCAATATCTTTGCACCCACCAGCTTGGGGGGGGGGGGTTTGATGAAATGGGAATTACATGAGCCGTTAGTGAGTGTTGATAGTCAGGGGGAGATTATTATTACTGTAGTGAGTTAATTAGCACATGTATGTATTAGTTAGGTGGTTAGAAGAACATGTGTATATAGTTAGTTAGTTGGGGAATGTAACAGTAGACCTTATTCTTCATTTTTTCCTAATGCATTACAGAGCTCAGCTCTTCTTTCTTTTCTCTCTTAATTCTGCTTCGTAGGGTTTCATATCAAATGTGAGATTTGTTCAATTTTGACTTAGACTACAGAAAATCCGGGACAACCATGGTTAGACCAGCGTATTTAATCATTTATTGATGCAAATCGAAACGTAAAAGTATTAAGGTTCTGTTTGGAAATACATGTGTAATTATTTGGCTGGTGTAACTATATGATACTAGTTATTACACTACCTGGTAATTACAATAGCATATTTATTTGTTATGATGTGATTACATGTGTCGTGTTTGATTGTACAAGTATAATTACATGTGTCGTGTTTGATTGTACAAGTGTAATTTCACAAATAAGTAAATATTTTTCAAATTAACTTGTAGATAATTTAACAAGTGTGATAAATATTTATATTTATAATAGATATTAAATATTATATATTATTATATATTAAAAATGCATATTCTCTTATAAAATATATTAAATAATTATAAAGTAAAACATAATACCATAAAAATAATTGGTACCTTCCATATAAATAATATTGTAACTTAAAAGATAACAATGAAAATTTCAATTGCAAATTAAAATTATTTACCAACTCATGTGAATATAAAAAGGATAGATACGAGCTTATAAAATATTTTCTTCATAGTTAATATTTATGCTAATGATTAAGAAACAAAATTAGTAAAATGTGAATTGTTTTTTTAGAAAATTAATATTTATGCTAAAGATCCATTTTTTCTCTTTCTAATATTATACACCATCTGTCACGACCCAAACCCGGTCGTGATGGCGCCCAACCATATAGCTAGGCATGCCTGACCAATTATCACTCACGAACCCAATCTGATAACTCATTACCGACAACTTAAGGGAATTTAACAATTTTAAAAAAATAAGCCGATGTTTATAATAAAAACAATACGGAACAGACTGAATTACCCGACGAAACACTCCCAACAGAATCTGGGGTCATGAGTCTAGAGCCTCTAAACAACGGAGTAACAAATATTAGAAAATACATAAGTCTAGAATGCGGAAATAAAACTGAATAAAAGGGAGAAGTCGGGTCCTGCGAACGCTAGGTAGCTACCTTGACAAGTCTGATAAAACTCTGGAAGACAGCGACTGCTCAGCTAAGTCTCCGGAACACCTGTATCTGCACACATGGTGCAGGGAGTAAAGTGAGTACTCCCAACTCAGTGGTAATAGACATGTATAATGACTGAAAGTAAGAAATCCCAAAATACCACAATGCAAAGCAGAAACTAACCACCTAGCACATTAAACTATGAAACAACAATAATCAACGACAGATAGACAAATAGATATCAATGCATGAATGCAATGCAATGCACATGACCGTTGCGGCCTCCAGCCCGATCCATTGGGTACCCGCGCTCACTGTGGGGGTTCAGACTCCAGAGGGGCTCCTACAGCCCAAGTGCAATGACATAGTAGCATTCGCTGCAGCGTGCAGCCCGGTCCACAATCAGTCCAGTTATATATGCATGCAAGCCACACGGGCACAATCAAGTTTACCATTTTTGGTTCCATTTAACAGGTGTTATAGTTTAAGTGATTAAAACCTTAGAAGATTGCTAATTATTTCTAGACAGTACTTAACTCAGGACTTATATCATGGAAACATATTCAATTTCATGGCAACAGTGATAATAATCCCTAAGGGATCCAAATAGTTGGCACGCAGCCCAAATATGTTCATAACAATCCAAGTAGGATGTTTACCAGCCAATTTCTAGTCCATAACACAGTATAGACATCATTCGGACGGACTAAGCCATAGTCCCATCCACAAACGACCCCGCACTCACCGTAGAGTACATGTCTCGCCTCAATACAGCGTCACAATGTGAGATACCGGGGTTTCAAACCCTTAGGTCATCATCTACATCTATTAATCACCTCAAGCCGACCGTAGACTAGTCCGCAATGCCCTTTCCTCTTGAATCGACCTCCTCGTGCATCTAATCTAGTCAAAACCACAACGAATACATTACTATATGCTAAAGAAACATAACCCAATTGAAATTACTCGAAAAATACTAAAAATCACGAAGTTGGCAAAACCCGAGCCCCGGGCCACTACTCGAAAAATTCTAAAATTTACATCACTGGATTCCTCGTCTCGCCACGAGTCTATACATATCAAATTTACAAAAGTCGGAGTTCGTTTTCCCCTCCAAAACTCACATTTAAACTCTCTTGAGTTTTCAAACCCTAACCTCCATTTTTAACCTTTAAATCCTTGAAATTCAGTGATTAATCAATGTTTTTACACCAAAATAACATATTCCGAGGCTAATAGTTCTTACGTGATGAAGCTCCTTCGATATCTCCTCAAAATCGCCCAAGAACAACCCTAGTCGAAGTCCTAAATATTTTCTCTTCTTTTAAAAATCGTGAACTACTGTTCACTGAAATCCCTTGTCGTTTTCCGCTTATGTGGTCCAATAACCGCACCTGCGGTCCTGCACAAGCGACCATTTGACCGCTTATGCGGTCTCACTTAAAAATCCGTGGGACCGCTTATGCGACTCAACATCCGCATTTGCGGTCCTCCATCGGCCGCTTCTGCGGTGTATTATCCGCTTACGCGGACCCGCTGAAGCGACCCCCTAGTCCGCTTATGCAGAATTGCCCTGGACCATGCCTGCCCGCTTATGCGAGCATGCCGCCACATCTGCGGAACCGCTTCTGCGGCTCCTTTTCCGCAGATGCGGAAACACCAGAAGGCAGAAGTTCAGACCTGCAACATACTTCCAAAATTCCCGTTTAACCACCCGAAATCACACCGAGGCCCCCGGGGCCTCAACCAAATGCACCAACATGGTGTAATACTCCATCCAAACTTGTTCGAATCATAAAAACACATCCAACAACACAAGAATCATCAAATTACCACAGATTCAAGCCTAAGTTAAGCTAAAACTTTCGAGACTTGCATTCGATCAAAAACCCGACCTAAATACCTCCGAATGACCTGAAACTTTGCAGCATATCCAAAATCATCTAACGGAGCTACTGCAACTCTCGGAATTCCATTCCGAGCCTCGGATCAAAATCTCACCTACCCACCAGAATTCGCCAAAATTCAATCTTAGCCAATTCAAGCCTAATTCTACACCGGACCTCCAAATTCAATTCCGATTGCACTCCTAAGTCACAAATCATCCCCCGAAGCTAACCGAATCATCAGAATTCCCATCCAAGCCCTCTAACTAAATAGTCAACTTCCAGTTGACATTTCCAAAATAAGCTTCCCTTTAAGAGACTAAGTGTCTCATTTCCGACTAAAAACAATCCAATCCTACCCGATTAACTCAATTACTGATATTGAAACCTAGTAAAGCATAATATGAGGGAAACGGGGCGGTAACTCACGTGACGACGGGCCGGATCGTCACATCCTCCCTAACTAAAACAAATGCTCGTCCTCGAGCAGGTCAAGAAACATACCTGGAGTCTCAAATAAGTGAGGATATCTGCTCCGCATCTCCTGCTCGATCTCCCATGTGGCCTCCTCCACGGGCCGACCTCTCCACTGCACCTTCACCGAAGCTATGTCCTTTGATCTCAACTATCGAACCTGACGACCCAAGATAGCCACTGGCTCCACATCGTTGGTCAAGTCCTCATCCAACTGGATCGTGCTGAAGTCTAACACATGAGACGGGTCCCCAACATACTTCTGGAGCATAGAAACATGGAACACCGGGTGAACTCCCGACAAGCTGGGTGGCAAAGCAAGCATGTAGGCCACCTCCCCAATCCTCCTAGGTATCTCAAAAGGTCCAATGAACCGTGGACTCAGATTCCCTTTCTTTCCAAACCTCATAACGCCTTTCATAGGCAAAACCTTCAACAAGACCTTCTCGCCCACCGCATAAGATACATCTCGAATCTTCCGGTCCGCATAACTCTTCTGACGCGACTGGGCTGTACGAAGTCTCTCCTGGATCACTTTCACCTTCTCTAAGGCATCCTGAACTAACTCTGTCCCCAATAGTCTAGCCTCGCCGGGTTCAAACCAACCAAACGGAGATCTATACCGTCTCCCATATAAGGCCTCATACGGCACCATCTGAATGCTAGATCGATAGCTGTTGTTATAAGCAAACTCCGCAAGTGGCAAGAACTCTGCCCAAGAACCTCCAAAGTCAATAACACAGGCACGCAACATGTCCTCCAATATCTGGATAGTACGCTCGGACTGTCCGTCCGTCTGAGGATGAAATGTCGTGCTCAACTGTACCTGTGTGCCCAACTCCTGATGAAAAGTCCTCCAGAACTGGGAAGTAAACTGAGTACCCCTATCTGAGACAGTAGAAACTGGGACCCCATGCAACTGTACAATCTCCCGGATAAAAATCTCCGCTAACTGCTCCGAATAATAGGTGGTACACACCGGAATGAAGTGCGCGGACTTGGTCAGCCTATCCATAATCATACAAATCGAATCAAACTTCTTTGAGGTACGAGGGAGACCACTCACAAAGTCCATAGTAATCTTCTCCCATTTCCACTCCGGAATATCCATCCGCTGCAGTACACCACCGGGTCTCTGATGTTCATATTTGACTTACTGACAGTTGAGACACCGAGCCACATAACTCACAATATCCTTTTTCATCCTTCTCCACCAGTAATGCTGTCTCAAATCCTGGTACATCTTTGCGGCACTCGGATGAATGGAATGCCGCGAGCTGTGGGCCTCCTCTAATATCAACTCTCGGAGCCCATCCACATTGGGCACGCAAATCCGGCCATGCATCCGCAACACACCATCATCCCCAATAGTCACATCTCTAGAATCATCATGCTGGACCCTGTCCTTCAGGACAAGAAAATACGGGTCATCATACTGGCGCTCCCTAATGTGGTCATACAAGGAAGATGGTGAAACCATACAAGCCAACACCCGACTGGGCTCAGAAATATCTAACCTCACCATCCGATTGGCCAAGGCCTGAACATCAACTGCAAAGGGCCTCTCCCCAACTGGAATGTACGCCAAACTACCCATACTGATTGCCTTTCGGCTCAAAGCATTGGCCACTACATTGTCCTTCCCCGGATGATACAAAATGGTGATATCATAGTCCTTGAGTAACTCAAGCCATCTCCGTTGCCTCAAATTAAGATCCTTCTGCTTAAACAAGTGCTGAATACTGCGATGGTCAGTGAACACCTCACAAGATACGCCATACAGATAGTGCCTCCAAATCTTCAAGGCATGAACTATAGCAGCCAACTCTAAGTCATGAATAGGGTAGTTCTTCTCATGGGGCTTTAACTGACGAGAAGCATAAGCAATAACTCTACCCTCCTGCATCAATACACAACCGATCCCAACTCTCGAAGCATCACAATACACCGTGTAAGAACCTGAAGCTGATGGCAATACTAGTACCGGAGTTGTGGTCAAAGCTGACTTGAGCTTCTGGAAGCTCTCCTCGCACTCATCCGACCACACAAATGGAGCATTCTTCTACATCAACTTCATCAAAGGCGAAGAAATAGATGAAAAACCCTGAATGAACCTGCAGTAATAACCCGCCAAACCGAGGAAACTCCGAATCTCAGTAGCTGAGGACTGCCTGGGCCAACTCTGCACCGCCTCAATCTTCTTTGGGTCAACCTGAATACCATAACTGGACACCACATGTCCCAGAAAAGCCACGGAACTAAGCCAGAACTCACATTTGGAGAACTTTGCATAAAGCTTCTTCTCTCTTAATCTCTGAAATACCACCCTTAAGTGCTGCACGTGCTCCTCCTAGCTACGCGAGTACACCAGAATATCATCAATAAACACGATCACAAATGAATCCGGATATGGCCGAAATACACTGTTCATCAAGTGTATGATCGTGGCTGGGGCATTAGTCAGCCCAAATGACATAACCAAAAACTCATAGTGCCCATATCTCGTCCTGAAAGTCGTCTTCATAATGTCTGAATCCCAAATCTTCAGCTGGTGATAGCCTGATCGGAGGTCAATCTTAGAGAATACCTTTGCTCCCTGAAGCTGATCAAACAAATCCTCAATACGCGGTAGTGGGTACTTGTTCTTCACTGTCACCTTGTTCAATTGTCTGTAATCAATGCACATTCTCATTGTGACATCCTTCTTCTTTAAAAATAAGACCGGTGCACCCCACGGTGACACACTCGGGCGAATGAACCCCTTTTCTAGGAGTTCCTGAAGCTGCTCCTTCAACTCCTTTAACTCTGCTGGTGCCATACGATAGGGAGGAATAGAGATGGGCTGAGTGCCCGGCACCAGATCAATACCAAAATCAATGTCCCTGTCCGGCGGCATGCCCGGCAGGTCCGCTGGAAACACATCAGGAAAATCCCTCACAACGGGAACCGAATCAAGGCTAGGAGTCTCAGTTCCAACATCCCTAACGAAATCCAAGTACGATAAACAACCCTTCCCAACCATCCATTGGGCCTTTAAGAAGGAAATCACCCTGCTGGGCACATAATCAGTCACGCCTCTCCACTCGATCCTCGGAATACCCAAAATAGCCAACGTAACTGTCTTGGCATAACAGTCCAGAATAGCATGGTACGAGGATAGCTAGTCCATGCCCAGAATCATGTCAAAATCCACCATACCCAATGATAACAGGTCAACTCGGGTCTCCAGACCCCCAATAGTCACCAGACACGATCGATATACATGATCCACAATAATAGTATCACCCACCGGGATAGATACGTGCACAGGAAAGGCAAGAAAACCACGGGTCTTACCCAAATGATGAGCAAAATATGAAGATACATAGGAATAGGTAGATCCGGGATCAAATAAGACAGAAGCATCCTTGTGGCAGACTGAGATAATACCTGTGATGACGGCATGTGATGCAATGGCGTCCCTCCTATCTGGAAGAGCGTAGAATCGAGCCTGACCACCGCCAGTTCGGTCTTCACCCCTGGGGCGACCTCTAGCTACCTGGACTCCACTCCTAGCTGACTGGGTGGGTGCTGAAGAAATAGGAGGAGAAGATGAGGGATGATCCCTCTATTGGGATTGTCTACCATGGAGCCGAGGACATTTTCTCCTCATATGACCCAACTCACTACACTCGTAGCAATGACCTGGAGCTGGGGGAAGGGGACTGAAGGGAACCCCTCACTGCAAATGAACCCTGGGCTGAAGAAGCAGGAGTAGTACTCTGAGCTGGAAGGGCGCTAAGTAAAGACTAACCCTGCTGATAACCCTGGTGACCACGGCCTGAAAAAGCCCTACTGGACTCTGTTCGACCTGACTGAGGAGGTCTGAAGGAACGACCTCTACTGCGCTGGAACTGGCCCCTAGACGGAGCACCGCTGAAGCTACCTGAACCTCGAGGCCTCTTGGCCTCCCTCTCCTCACGCTCCCGACGACGATCTGACTCAATCTGACGAGCCATATCAACTACCTCCTCAAACGAGGCAGCCACAACCCTCTCTCTAGTTATCAAAATATGAATGGGATAGTTGAGGCCATCCACGAACCTCCTAATCCTCTCCCGATCAGTCGGGATCATCCAAGTAGCATGCGGAGCTAGCTGCGTAAACCTCAACTCATACTGGGTCACAGTCATGTCCCCCTGAACCAACCACTCAAACTGATGACGCAGCTCCTCCCTTCAAGACTGCGGTATATACTTCTCCAAAAAGAGAGCGGAGAACTGCTACCAAGTAAGGGGCGCTGCTCCAACAGGCCTACGCCTCTCAAACTCCTCCCACCAAGTAAATGCAGGCCCTGAGAACTGGAAATTAGTAAAAGCTACTCCACTCGACTCCAATATCCCTGCAGTGCAAAGCATACGCTGACACTTGTCCAGAAATCCCTGGGCATCCTCGCCCTCTGTACCACTGAATGTCAGAGGCTAGAGCCTACCGAACCTCTCAAGTCGACGTTGCTCGTCATCTGGCATAGCCGGAGCCACAAAATCTGGAGCTGGTGCGACTGGCGCAACTGGGGCAACCGGTGCAACTGGTGCAACTGGAGCAACTGGTGCAACTGGGGCAACTGGTGCAGCTAGGGCAACTCCCGATGTCTGCAATCCCTGGACACCCTGCTCGGGTGTGCGAGCAGCGGGGATCTGCTGACCACCCCCTGTCTGAGAAGTAGCTGCTGCAGTAGTGGCTGATACGGCCTGAGCCAGGCCAGTGCAGACGGATAAAATCTTAGCAAAAGCCTCCTGAAGAACAGGAATCACAATGGGCATTGCCGGTGCCTGAACAGGTGCTGTTGGAGCATCTACAGCTGGAGGTTGGTCCTGAACCTGGGCAGCTGGTGGGTTTGCAGGTGCTGCTCTCACAGGTCCGCCTCGACCATGACCGAGACCACGGCCCCGAGCGGGTGCCAAAGGTGGTCGCCCGCCACGTCCGGTAGCATAGGTTCCCGCCATCTGCGAGAGAATAGAATGCAGAAATTTAGTTCTCTGACCAACAAAGTCGCACGACAAGAATTTCAAAAAAGTGAAGTATTTCCTAAAGGTTCTGTAGCCTCCCAAGGATAGATACGGACGTCTACGTACCGATCCGGGAGACTATACTAACCGGCTCATGACTCGTGAGGCCTAGTAACCTAGGATCTGATACCAACTTGTCACGACCCAAACCCGGTCGTGATGGCGCCCAACCATATAGCTAGGCAAGCCTGACCAATTATCACTTACGAACCCAACCTGATAACTCATTACCGACAATTTAAGGGAATTTAATAGTTTAAAAATAATAAGTCGATATTTATAATAAAAATAATACGGAACAGACCAAAATATCCTACGAAACACTCCCAACAGAATCTGGGGTCACGAGTCTAGAGCCTCTAAACAACGGAGTAAAAAATATTCGAAAATACATAAGTCTAGAATGCGAAAATAAAACTGAATAAAGGGGAGCAGTCGAGTCCTACGAACGTCAGGTAGCTACCTCGACAACTCTGATAAAACTCTGGAAGACAACGACTGCTCAGCTAAGTCTCCGGAACACTTGAATCTGCACACATGGTGCAGGGAGTAAAGTGAGTACTTCCAACTCAATGGTAATAGACATGTATAATGACTGAAAGTAAGAAATCCCGAAATACCACAATGCAAAGCTGAAACTAACCACTTATCACATTAAACGATGAAACAAAAATAATCAACGACAGATAGACAAATAGATATCAATGCATGAATGCAATGCAATGCACATGACCGCTGTAGCGTACAGCCCGATCCATTGGGTACCCGCGCTCACTATGGGGGTTCAGACTTCGGAGGGTTTCCTACAACCCAAGCGCAATGACATAGTAGCATTCGCTGGGACGTGCAGCCCGATCCACAATAAGTCCAGTTATATATGCATGCAAGCCACACGGGCATAATCAAGTTTACCATTTTCAGTTCCATTTAATAGGTATTATAGTTTAAGTGATTAAAACCTTAGAAGATTGCAAATCATTTCTAGACAGTACTTAACTCAGGACTGATATCATGGAAACATGCTCAATTTCATGGCAACAGTGATAATAATCCCTAAGGGATCCAAATAGTTGGCACGCAGCCCAAATATGTTCATAACAATCCAAGTAGGATGTTTACCAGCCAATTTCTAGTCAATAACACAGTATAGACATCACTCGGACAGACTAAGCCATAGTCCCATCCACAAACGACCCCGCACTCACCGTAGAGTACGTGTCTCGCCTCAACACAACGTCACAATGTGAGATACCGGGGTTTCAAACCCTCAGGTCATCATCTACATCTATTAATCACCTCAAGCCGGCCGTAGACTAGTCCGCAATGCCCTTTCCTCTTGAATCGAACTCCTCGCGCGTCGAATCTAGTCAAAACCACAACGAATACATTACTATATGCTAAAGAAACATAACCCAATCGAAATTACTCGAAAAATACTAAAAATCACGAAGTTGGCAAAACTCGAGCCCCGGGCCCATTTCTCGAAAAATTCCGAAATTTACATACATATTAAATTTACAAAAATCGGAGTTCGTTTGCCCCTCTAAAACTCACATTTAAACTCTCTTGAGTTTTCAAGGCCTAACCTCCATTTTTAGCCTTTAAATCCTTGAAATTCAGTGATTAATCAATGTTTTTACACCAAAATAACATATTCCGAGGCTAATAGTTCTTACCTGATAAAGCTCCTTCGATTTCTCCTCAAAATCGCCCAAGAACAACCCTAGTCAAAGTCCTAAATATTTTCTCTTTTTTTTTTAAATCGTGAACTGTTGTTCACTGAAATCCCTGGTCGTTTTCCGCTTATGCGGTCCAATAACCGCACCTACCGTCCTGCACACGTGACCATTTGACTGCTTATGCAGTATCACTTAAAAATCCATGGGACCGCTTATGCGACTCAGCATCTGCTTTTGCGGTCCTCCATCGACCGCTTCTGTGGTGTATTATCCGCTTATGCGGACTCGCTGAAGCGACGCCTAGTCCGCTTATGCGGAATTGCCCTGGGCCACGCCTGCCCGCTTATGTAACCATCCCACTGCATCTGCGAAACTGCTCCTGCGGCTCCTTTTCCGCAGATGCGGAAACACCAGAAGGCAGAAGTTCAAACCTGCAACACACTTCCAAAATTCCCGGTTAACCACCCAAAATCACACCGAGGCCCCCGGGACCTCTACCAAATGCACCAATATTGTCTAATACTCCATCCAAACTTGTTCGAATCGTAAAAACACATCCAACAACACAAGAATCATCAAATTACCACGGATTCAAGCCTAAGCTAAGCTAAAACTTCCGAAACTTGCATTCGATCAAAAACCCGACCTAAACAACTCTGAATGACCTGAAACTTTGCACGCATATCCAAAATTACCTAACGAAGCTACTGCAACTCTCGGAATTCCATTCCGACCCTTGGATCAAAATCTCACCTACCCACCGGAATTCGCCAAAATTCAACCTTAGCCAATTCAAGCCTAATTCTACACCGGACCTCCACATTCAATTCCGATTGCACTCCTAAGTCACAAATCATCCCTCGAAGCTAACTAAATCATCAGAATTCCTATCTAAGCCCTCTAACTAAATAGTCAACTTCCAGTTTACTTTTCCAAAACAAACTTCCCTTTAAGAGACTAAGTGTCTCATTTCCAACTAAAACCAATCCAATCCTACCCGATTAACTCAATTACTGATATTGAAACATAGTAAAGCATAATATGAGGAAAACGGGGCGGTAACTCACGTGACGACGGGCTGGGTCATCACACTATCACAATCTAAAAACTGAATATGACAAGAAAATGTATTTGTATGCATAATTAGTTGTGAAGCAGAAATGGTCTGCCCATATTTAAAATTATTCTTCTACAAAAATTTCACCCTTCTAAAATTTAAAGGCCAAATTTTCGAACACATAATACTATAACTCTAGGCAACATGAAGTTCAGAAAATAAAAAAGGTTCAATAGAGAATCAACAATCAAGAAAATATGAAATACATAAGGAAAAAAAAAACTTACTTGTAGTGAAATTGCAAAGATACCGTTGGGAAAAATAAAATAAGAAGAAGAGTATTGTAGAGAAAGAGAGAGAGAATTCTTATTGAATTTTTGGGATGAATTACGATGGGGTAAGACCCCTCTATTTATAGGGGGAAAATGACTTAGCCTCAAAGTAAAACTCTCTACAAGATAGATATTCACTCTAAATAGAATTTTATTCATAACACTCCCCCTTGAATGTCTACTTGATAAGTAATGTGCCTCATTAAAACCTTAACTAAAAGAAAACCCAATGGAAAAAAAATTCTAGAAAAGAAAAAGGAATACACATGTTTAGAAATGCGCCTATTGGTTGCCTCGTTAAAAACCTTGCAAGGAAAACCCAGTGGGACAAAACCTTGTAAGGGAAAAAGAGTGCAACGCGCATTAACTCCCCTGATGAGAGCATTAATTCACATCCTTAAGCCTTCGCATCCCGATCTTGTACACTAGCTTCTTCAAGGTTGACGTCGGTAGAGATTTTGTGAATAAATCAGCCATATTATCACTTGAACGAATCTGTTGTACATTGTTATCACCATTCTTTTGAAGATCATGTGTGAAAAATAACTTTGGTGAAATGTTCTTTGTCCTATCTCCTTTTATGAATCCTCCCTTCAATTGAGCTATGCATGCTGCATTATCTTCATACAAAATTGTGGGTAACTTGTCACATTTCACACCACATTTGTCTCGAATAAGATGTATTATAGACCTCAACCACACACACTCTCGGCTTGCTTCATGAATAGAAATTATCTCAGCATGATTAGATGAAGTAACCACAATTGATTGCTTAGTCGATCGCCAAGATATGACAGTGCCTCCACAGGTAAATACATAACATGTTTGAGATCGAGCCTTGTGTGGATTGGATAAATACCCAGCATCGGTATAACCAACAAGATTGGGACTGCAATTGTTGCCATAAAATAAGCCCATATCGGTAGTCCCTTTTAGATATCGCAATATGTGTTTGATCCCATTCTAATGTCTCCTTGTGGGAGCAGAGCTATATCTTGCTAAGACATTAACTAAAAAACTTATGTTAGGCCTTGTAGTATTTGCAAGATACATTAGTGCACCAATTTCACTAAGATATGGTACTTCAGGACCAAGTAGCTCTTCATTCTCTTCTTGAGGTCGGAATGGATCCTTGTTCACATCAAGTGATCGAACAACCATCGGAGTACTTAATGGATGTCCTCCATACATGTAAAACCGTTTCAATACCTTTTCTATGTAGGTAGATTGATGAACAAAAGTTTCGTTTGCCAAATGTTCAATTTGGAAACCAAGACATAATTTTGTCTTTCCGAGATCTTTCATCTCGAATTCTTTCTTTAAATAATCAATTGCTTTTTGGAGTTCTATATGAGTTCCAATAAGGTTTATGTTATCAACATACACGGCAAGTACAACAAATTCCGATGTTGTTTTCTTTATGAAAAAACATAGGCAAATGACATCATTTATATAGCCTTCCTTTAATAAATACTCACTAAGACGATTATACCGCATTCGTCCTATTTGCTTTAGACCATACAAAGATCTTTGCAATTTGATTGAAAACATTTCCCGGGACTTTAAATTATGTGCGTTTGGCATTTTAAATCCATAGTGAATTTTCATGTATATCTCATTATCAAGTGAGCCATAAAGGTAGGCGGTAACCACATCAATAAAATGCATGTCAAGATTTTTACGGACAACAAAATTAAATGAGATAACGGAACGTTATAGCATCCATAACGGGTGAATATGTCTCTTCATAATCGACACCAAGCGTTTGTGAAAATCCTTGTGCAACAAGGCGTGCCTTATATCTTTATACCTCGTTTTTCTCATTTCTCTTGCGTACAAAGACTCATTTATAGCTAACAAGCTTAAAACTATTAGGTGTTTGGATTACAGGCCCAAAACTTTATGT
Source organism: Nicotiana glauca (assembly GCA_026770625.1). Taxonomy (NCBI): domain Eukaryota; kingdom Viridiplantae; phylum Streptophyta; class Magnoliopsida; order Solanales; family Solanaceae; genus Nicotiana; species Nicotiana glauca. The sequence continues at coordinate 54,329 of MU764961.1, forward strand.
TTTGCAAGTGAATTCAACTCTGATTGGATTGTTTCTTGCCATTTTGGCCAATCAAGTCTTTGTCGACATTCTCCAACAGATTGAAGTTCAAGATCCTCACTTTCTTGCATAATTCTAGATGCAACATTATATGCAAAGACATAATCCACCACTATATCCACTCGATTCAAATTTGTCTCAGTATCAATTGTATTTATTGATAGTTCCTTATTTTCTTGAGTCTCGGGCTCAGTGGATTCCTCATGAATCTCAGAATTTATTAAATCGTGGATTTCTTCATGAGATTCTTTCGTAGTGTTATTTTGATCATTTATTTTCCTTTTTCTAGGATTTCGATCTTTGGAACCTAGTGGTCTGCCACGTTTCAGGCGTGCTTTTGACTCATTAGCTATGACACTAGAAGATTGTCCAATAGGGGCATCAATACGGATTGGAACATTCTCCGCAGGGATATTTGATTTTATTATCCTTTTTCAAATCCGTAAATGCATCTGGCATTTGATTTGCTATTCTCTGCAAATGAATAATATTTTGTACCTCTTTTTCACAAATAGAGGCACATGGATCAAGATGAGATAATGATGGATTTTTTCACAAAATTTTCCGTTTGGTTTCACCAACTTCTCCCCCTAATTTTGGAAAAAGTGTCTCATCGAATCGACAATCTGCAAATCGTACAGTAAACAAATTCCCCGTCAATGGTTCGAGGTAGCGAATAATGGAGGGCGATTCAAACCCAACATATATTCCTAACCTTCTTTGCGGACCCATTTTGGTACGATATGGCGGTGCTACAGGCACATATAATGTGCATCCAAAGATTCTTAAATGGGATATATTAGGCTCATGATCCAAAACTAATTGCAACGGAAAATATTTATGATAATTTGTCGGTCTGAGACGAACTAGTATTGCTGCATGCAAAATGGCGTGACCCCAAACAGAAGTGGGCAGTCTCATTTTCATGAGTAACGGTCTTGCTATCAATTGGAGACGTTTAATTAAAGACTCTGCAAGATCATTTTGAGTGTGAACATGAGCTACAGGATGTTCCACTTTTATCCCAATTGATAAGCAATAATCATTAAATGCTTGGGATGAAAACTCAGCAGCATTATCAAGTCTAATAGACTTAATTGGATTATCGGGAAATTGTGCCCGTAATCGAATTATTTGTGCCATTAATTTTGCAAACACGAGGTTGCAAGATGACAATAGGCACACATGAGACCATCTAGAAGATGCATCAATTAAGACCATGAAATATCTAAACGACCCACTAGGTGGGTGAATAGGTCCACAAAATATCCCCTTGTATACATTCCAAAAACGCATGGGACTCAATTCCAACCTTGGTTGGTGATGGTCTAATAATTAACTTGCCTTGATAACAAAAAGTGCAAGAAAATTCATCATTTTAAAGAATCGTTAAATTCTTTAATGGATGCCCATTTAAGTTTTCAATAATTCGTCTCATCATAGTTGATCCAGGGTGTCCCAATCGATCATGCCAAAGTACAAAAGTATTGAAATCGGTAACCTTTTGGTTTACAATAGAATGTGCCTCAATTGCACTAATTCTTGTCCAATACAAGCCACAAGACAAAGATGGGAACTTCTCAATAGCTCTTTTCTGGCCAGAGACATTTTTTGTAATGATGAGATATTCAAGATTATTCTCATCTATTGTCTCAATATGATATCCATTTC